>WURS02082963.1:0-10152 GCA_011762765.2 Rhinocypha anisoptera
GCTCCTGGTAATCTCGTGCCGCTTGGACTCTCCGTCAACAATCTGGTGCTTGTGGCACCCACCGTCGGAGTGTTCACCAGGGAGCGAACAAGGCTTCTGAGTCATTGCAGCATCTCTCATGACTTTTCCTTCATCATGATCCTAATCATTTCTGCTCTCCTTCAATTCTTCATTGACACTGTAAATTCAAGACTTTCTTGACCTAGTATTCCCACTTGGCTAAAAATCGCATTTTAAATTTCATTAATACTTTTAAAATATTATCTTTTACACGGGATGGTTAAGTGGACGATTCATTCGTACCTCGTACCTTAATAACACACACTGAGGAAGACATGACGTTGTGGAATTCCATAATGAAAGAATATGGCGATTATGACTTCTATTATTTCCAGATTATTACAGAGAGAGTACTATTGGATATATATTTTTTCATTGGCCAAAAATTTATGGAATTCTTTGTGTGGACACCGTCTTTGGAAATTTAGATTGGGAGGAGCCCTTTTCCTGCTAAGTTTCACATATTGATCGTATAGACTCGTCAGTAGATGAGCTCTGAACTCTACTAAACCGAACTTCGAGTTGAGTTCAAGGGTTTTCGGTTAAAATTTTGGGAATCCACTTTAATATAACATGTGAAGACACTGTATTCACAAAAAAAAATAATTTTGGCGGAAATACAAACCTTATTCGTTTTAGGATTGGAACGTGTTATGTTTTGTTTATCGTGTTGTAAGTTTAAGACTTCACCAATGGATAGTTGCGATGGCGATCGAGAGGTCAAATTTTATATCACAATTTGAAAAGAAAGGGCATTGAGATGTGACCACATCACGAAGGCCAGGGTGTAGGGCGTCTTGTCTTCCTTTCGATGCAATTTTGTTTTGTACCTGACGTCGAAGTATGCCGGAAACGCGGGCTGTGTGCATTAAAGTATTTTTATGGTAAAGTGCTCTTTCATATTGTCTGCATGGATTATCCCTGCCTTAAAATTTAAGCGACGTGTTTCAATCGAGCGGGATCACAGAGAGACACGAGTAGTAGGGACGAGTATCTGATCCGGGACTCGGGGTGGCTCCGGCACTGTGGTCTTGATGGCAACCTGCGCAGAGTGTGGCGCATGCAGGTTGGTTTGTTCTTCATCGTAAACACCAAAACGTCAGCACCGACGCGCAAGCTAATATCCGCGGTGGGATATTGGTAGTCGCGAAATGCTGTGAGATTCGATTTGTGGGGAGCCCGTTAACATTGACGCCCTTGTTGGTATTCGTCGGTGCACCCAGAAATAATACGACGCCAGACCGGAATGTGTGGCCATGTCGAAAGGTCATCGATAAAGAATTCAATGCGTGAAGGGAATCCGGTAAACATCCACCCGCGAGAGATACTGGGTCACAATGCGAAAATGATGTTTAGGTTCGTCTTTTTCACCGCCTGGTTGTTTTTTTTTAATTTCTTAATTATCAATTAGTTTGATAGCAGTCGGACAAAATATTTAGTATGATTTCTTGATGCTTGAAATTATAATGAAGAGAATAAAATCTTAATCTTGCATTTCATGAATTACAACGAGAATTTCTGTCTTGTCAATAAACTAATAAAACTTCAATAATTTAAAAAATGAATTAAGTATTTTATATTATAAATATAAATTATTATGTATATTAAATTTTGTTGATTATACTAACGAATGCGAATAAATTTGGCTGTTGCATCGTTTTTATTAGGTAGTTTTACTGTGGCATATTTTAGTATCTAATTTCCATATGTGCTTTAGGACGGCGTAGAATAATTACATGTTCTGTCTTGTTCCTTTAGTTACTCGTATACCACGTTATTCGTTATGGCCTTGAATTTAAATGATAATGTTTTATTAACATCGAAAATTTCCTCGCGTTTTCGGCTGGCGCCGCGATAAATATTTCATCGTTCGCCTGTTCTCTCTCCAGCCATCTGATTGATCCTTCACCTCGTCCCTTTGAGGCGATGAGTAACGCGATAATGTGGTAATTAATATCGCCCCTTATGTGCAAAACTAATTTCCTCCACCTTCCTGCTAATGACGAGTGCGCCTCTGCAAAATGCCTGCACTCCTCAGCATGATTATGACGAGAGCTTTTACAAACCGTCTTCCGATCATAATTTGACTGGGGGGAAGGCTTCGTGCGGTCGGGGAGAGGCGGGTGAAAACTGGGGATAGATGAATAGGTGGGCACGTTTCGGGGTTTTAGCTCAGGCATCTGCAACCACGAGCTACGGGGGAGGGGCATGTCGACCCTTTTCGAGCACGTCGGAGTTTCCCAAGGAGGGTAGGGTCAGGGTGCGAGAAGGAAAGGATTAAGCCGTCGTTGTGAGGTTTAGAGGGAAGCGAGAGTATGTTGGAAAAGGAAGGTGCAAAAGTTCCAAGCGAAGGTGCTGCCCGGGATATTCAGGCATCGCGTTCACTGTCGGCTTAAGCATTAAATTTATTTTTTTCCTTCTCTCTCTCTCTCTAAACATTTAATTGGATAAAAAACTTATGGAACTATTATTATGTTTATATAAGCATGAGCCTTATCTTTGGGAAAAGTTATTCTTTCGGAAAATTTCTTGAACAAAGACTTTTTAATATTCCTCTTGTTATTTACCCTTTTGGTGACAGCCTCCATAACCTGGTATATGCGAAAAATTCTAGAGATTTTTCATAGAAGTTTTTGATTTACATATAACTGAAATAACATAGTATATAATTTAAATAACATAGTATATATTACTATATAAATTTGTGATCATCAAATGTTTTTCTTTAAACTTCAAACAATTTTAGAATAAGAAATATATATTTTATACTTCCTGAACAATTTAAGAAAAATTATTTGTTAAAAAAAACTTTGAGCTGATAGATTGGCCAATGGCACTTTTTTCGCAGGTTTCTAGGACCGATAGATCGGCCCGCTGGCACTGAAAGGGTTAAAGCACACAAGAACAAGATGATTTTACCACTTTTGCGTGATCAAATATTTTTATTCCGTCATACTATTAAGCTACGATTTATGTATTTCGTGTTTTCATGTCATGAACTCACAAGGAATTTGATTTTTGTTACAAGCACTTCCATTCATTTCATGCCACCACCGTATTATGACCTATACAATATGGTTACATTCTTTGTGTTGAATACATTACAAAGATGACCGTCTAATTTATGTTGGTATCAGAAAACTTTGCAAAACCCCATGGTTTCACCATCTGCCTTTCTCAAAAAGCTAATATATAACTGGTGTGGAGGATATAAAGTTTCCAATATAACTGGTGTAATTCCACCATTTAAGTGAAAGTTAACAATAAATAAATAATATTATTCATAATATTTTCTTGGCAAATATTTTATTTTGATGAATTATGTTTCATTAAGTCTATATGCTATTTAAAGATTTTTTTCGCCAACTTTCAATTAGGAATAAGCATATAACATTTAGATTTTCAGATATTGGACTAAAGGAATGATAAAATGTCCAATTTGAAGGACTACTTGTTATTCACCTTTGCTACTATGTTCTTTTAATATAGCGGAAAGTGAATTCTATAAAACATAATTTTCTTATTTGCTTCAGTTGTGAGATCAATTACGTTTTCATATTACTCCATTTTCAATACCAAAGATTAATATCTTGCGCAAAAATTGGTATTCTGTTTTTACATCATTGTAAAAGTTGTTATTATTGTGTTAATTTTTTTTCGCATTTTTTAAATCTTTATAACTGAAATAGGGCAGATTCTCATGAGTTAAAAATTTAAGGACTCCCTACTATATATATATAAACCATATTTTAAATATACATATGAAAAATATATATATATAGTATATACTATATATATTGTTGGTATTTCGTATTTTATTGCTCGAATTTTATGTTACCATTTCCCTAGAACTCATTTATCCACGTCAAAGGTCATTATTATGCATCATAATCTATGTGAACCTTCTAAAGTTTACAAGTATTTAATTTTCGCGCTGTATCAGAACACTTAAAACTACTATCTGATACAATTACATTTTTTCCGTTTTTTTCCGAAATTTTTTCTTTTCTTTTCACTAATTTCACATTTTTACCTATTTCTCCACACTTATGCCTACTTAAAATGCAACTATCGTAACTGTGGTGGATATAAAATAAATTTTAGCTAATTTTTATTAACCCGATTTATTTATTCAGTCATTCTTGTTCTTTTTTTTCACTATTAATCTGTCTATTCCTACACATCATCACGATTATTCTATCTTCTACTAATCTTCATAAAATTGAAACTTCTTAGAAGTCTTTGCTTTGATTTTTGGAGATATGAGTGATTGGCCAAAATTTGGTATCACAACTAGTTCTTATAGGTAGCTAAAATTCATTTCTAAAAGCTTTGAGCTTCAGCTACTAACAGAAATTTCGAATCCGTATACCGTAATGTTAGTTTCAAATCTTAGGTTTGACTAGAAAGGCTTGTGTTTTATATTTTTCTCACAGAATATCAGTAGCGACATAACAACAGGGTAATACTTGAGGCTCCATAATACAATCACAAATGTTTTAATTTCCTTGCGTAATTGAGGTAATTAGGTAGAATTTCCTATTAGATATGAAAGTGGAGATGAGGACAACATCCATTCTCATATATCCCAATAATACTAAATCAATTTACCAGATCTCTTCTCATATTGTCTTTTTTTTCACTTTAATGAAAATTCGCTTTGTTATTCAGAAACTCTAAGTATGAAATACATACATATATATATATTTATATATATATATCTATATACATACTATATTTTACTTTCCATACATATACATACATAATATATTTTAGTACTAAAATTTGAAATATAATAATGTAATAGAATTCCAACCTTATGTATATATAATTGAAATATTTAAATAATTTAATGGAATCAATTCGTGTTACTTATTTATTTTTACGACGATCTCTTATATTCCCTCCAAAAATTTGTTCAATTTGTCTTCGCCCATGATACCCACTTCCATTCGAGGTGCCCCAATACGGTCACGAACAGGCTTTTTCTTTCATGGTTATGGGCGACTACATGAGTGTAATTGCAATTTATGAAGGACCCTGCCTTGTTCTGAGTGGATATTTAAAAAGATGTCAGGGTGGCGTTAATTAGAACGTTGTTCCGTTTATGAATACGGGAGAACTTGATCATAATTTATTTTATCAGGTACGAGAAAGTAAGAAATAAATAATAAATTCATGAGTTTTAATACATAGGTTTAAATCACAGCAATTGAAGGTTAAGACGGATATATAAAATGAGTACGAAAATATATAAAGAGAATTTTATCGAGTTCTTAAAATTTATATTAATCTTATTTATTACTACAATATTTCATTGGATATTATGACACCTTTCTAGATACGAGTATTATAATAGTGCGGATTTTTATATCACTAGAATGAAGAACCATAGCTCATGTACTATTTTGGAGTTGTTTCTCTTATACAAATGAAATTTAATTCATTTCTTAAAAATATGTTTCACAATTATTAATTTTTAGTCTGCTAAGATTGGATTATATGCATGCCATGTCAATCTGACACCTCCCGATGCATAATATAATATTAAGTTTCAATTTGATCCTTAGAAAATAAAAATAATATTCGTGATAATGCATGTGTATGTTTCAATAAAAAGTCTTAAACCTAAGGTCGGTTTGATATATGAGGGAAGAGAATGCGTAGTACTAAACCCAACAGGGCGTGTGAGAATTCACACATCAGGACAGGGGGTCCAAATCATTTAGATATACATACCGCCTGAGGTTTCCCACGACGATGATGTGGTCTCCAGATAATCACTCAGCTTAGGTTTTAGCTGGCAGAGTCCAGAGACATCAGCGAACCTTGGTCCTGGTCCCCCGTTCAGTAGACAATAGATATACATGCTAGGATACTATTTGTACTCTTCATAAGTATATTTACCATTATATAATAATATATTACTATTTGCATAGGTAAAAATTTAAATTATTTAATTTTAAAAGCTTGCCTAAATGTTGTGATTTTCTTATTATGGTAGATTATATTTATACAAATGCTAGTACTTGGTGGAATAGTTGATTTTCATAGAGTTTGCAGATTGAAAATGTTAATGAAAACGAACTTAAGCGAACCATAGCCATCAAGAATCATGCAAGACCCCCAGAACGCAGTAATGAGAAATTATTTTGTGACCTTGGTGATTTGAATCTGAGCACGAAATGATGGTATTTGCCTGAAATGGCTTCAGATATTCTCAGTTGTTTCTGGCTTTATTTGGATTGAGATGCACTTCCAATGCTCTTTGTACGATGTAAAATGTACTTCCTGTAGGTATGATTTGTTAATTCTTTTCTTGGATTCAGGTTTAGCTACAATTCTCTGGAAAATATATGACGTACACGTGTGACTGGGTCTGATGAAACAGTAATTTTTGGTCATTGAATGGAATGCCGATGGTCATATAAGTTTTACAAGGTGTGATAAATCAATAGGATTTACAAGGAATTCCCGGGGAGACTCCATGGAAATATGGCTAAGGTTTTCTTCTTAGAAGTCTATGTGCAACACATGATTAAGTAGAATTGTTGGTGACCCATCACCTCACCTGGAGATTATTTACTCGCTTCTTCATATGAACAAAATACAATTTATGTTACCTCAGCAAACCCATTAACTACTTTTTCAAATTAGTGTTAATTTAGAAGCAATGGCGAGTTCTGTGGAAGTTCCTTATTGTGTTAGTAAATGACATTAAAATATTTAATGAAGCTTCAATGTATGTTCTTCAAAATTGGGATATATCTTATCTGTAGTCTATAATTTAATTCCTGTCTAGCTAGTATCTTTACTTACTTCAATAGAAGATCAATATAATCACTGCCAAATCCCTAAGTAAAATAATATTTAGGTACCTAATACGCACTACGTTATGCTATGCTGTGCCTTATTTATAAATAAATAAATGTATATATATATATATATATTTCTTTTTCCCATGCCCAAGGTTAAAAGATACTTGGGTACGTAATGAAAAAATAATTTGTTTCATCAAAAGTTTGAGAGCAGTCTGTAATTCGCCCTAAAATTTTAAATTCGCGAATGATAACTGACCCTAAATTCTCTTAAGCCACGTAAGTTTTTAGTCCCATGCAAAAATAAAAAAAAACAATGTTAATATTTGTTGAACACTGCACTTTCGTTAACGTCCACTGAGGTAAATGATTCGACACGCATGACTGCTTCGGCCCTCCTCAAATCCGTGGGTTTTTGAAGATGTTTAATCTGCCATAAGTGCCGCAGACTAGTCCCTCGTACACCGCCAATGGGAAGCATCCACTCTAATCCAAAACTCTCTCATCATGATGCTCACCTTAAAACCCAAAACCTTTAAGCAGATTCAGGGACGCCAGAGGTGCGGGGAGTTTGGGATTTTGGCTTAGCATAGTGGGCGTGGTTTAAAGGGTAGGGATTGAGAGGGGGGTGGAGTTGTGGGGGTATGGTCGAATGTTAGGGAATCTGGGCGAAAAGGATTCTGGAGTAGAAGAGGAAGGTTTGAGGGTTATGAGCAGGAAAAGAGGATGATGTGAGGGAGGGATACGAGGGGTAAGGGAATAGTGATGAGGTGGCGGTATTGGAAATATGTTAGGAGATAAGGATTCTATTAAATCGACGAATAGCGCTTCCCTTACACGTAGCTGCGTATTTTTATTTTAAACAGCAAACTTGGCAACATTTGTTAATCAAAATTCTAATATTAATAATGTATGGACATGCACTAATGGAAAAAAGCTAGGTAACGTGGCCCTTCACAGGAATATGACATGAAATTATTTTTCATTGGGTTAACAAATCATTTAAATATTAATAGGTAATGAAGATTCAGGCGTGATGTTTTGAAATGCTGAAATATTCATAATGAGAAGAAATAGCAAAAATTTCGATAGATTAAAGTATTTATTGTTATTCGAGTTTCGATGATACTACACCATCATCAGATATACAAGTGTGGCCAACGAACTCCTCAAAAAAAATTTTTTTTTGCTCACGAAGGCTGTTGGCAACACTTGAATATCTTGTATATGATGATGGTGTAGTATCACCGAAACTCGAGTCATAATATATCCATTAATCTGTCGAAATTTTTGCTATTTCTTTTCACTTTGAATACTAAAATATATTAAACTTTTAAGAGAAAATAAGCCAATATATAGTGTCACTGATAGTATTATATAGCGTTATAGATCCATATGAAGTGAATTTAATGCTTAAATGATTAGGATAAGGCATTAAATATATTTATATAGATACTTATTCTTGGTTACTCTAATTAACAAATAACATGATTTACGAAGGTCTGGGTTTTTTCTGGAATCTCGTAATAGAATGGCAGACTTATTAGTAAAATTTATCTTTCGTACTGAGGTAGTGGTCACCCAGCGGGTAGAGCGCCTGGCTAGATACAAGGGGAACTGGGTTCAATTCCCGATGAGGTTTATAGCGCACCTACAGCTAAACGCAAGCTGAATGCTTTACTGGGTACAATACTTTTCCAGGAGCTCATGCGGCACGTAGAAGTGTGGATCCTTCTGCCCTGAAGTGCGATTTTTCACATGCCCTTGAGAGCTCTATCCTCGATTAACAAAACTATAAAGACTACGGTTATACAAAGGATATTAGTACATGAATTTAGATAATTAAAATCCTTAGAAGGAAACTTCTGCAGCGATTTCGAGCCATAAAAACGTTATTGTGAAAGAGCCATTTCGTTTCCTAATTGAAAAAGTTTTGGAGTACCTATTTAGGAATCAATTTACGTGACTTGGTGGTTGAGTGAATGGATCGTATTTGAAAAATAATGTCTTAGCTTTCGATTCTTACGTTCAAACATTTCTTCAAGGACAAAAGAATCATAAATGTTGATTTCAAAATTTTTACTTGTCATTAGTAACAAGATTAGGTAAAGAAAAATATCAACTCATACCTCTTCATTAATGCATTATGAATAAAACCGCAGTTAAAATGGCCTATGTATAAATTTAATAAATATTAGCACAATATTTGCGATAAACGTGATTTACAGTGTATTGGGTCAGTGATTTCCATTTGAGCTTTTTCATGATCATGCAACCCGTTGCATCTCCTTTGTATCTTTCAGTCCTATAACTCTTCTGTAAAAATGCAAAATATTCGCGGACATTATTATTTCCCTATCCTATAAAAATACGTAGCGTGGGCAAAGTTGCAGTTTTTTATAATATATATATATATATATATATATGTATGTATATCATACAACCCAGTCATTTTTTTAACTTTACGGCAACCGTTTTTTCGCTGTACTCTACATGCCGATTATTAGTTCCCCGAATCGAAAAAATTATTCAACCACTAGAATTAGATGATAGTCGTTTTGAAGGTGGTTAAGTCCGGGAAAATTCGATGCAATACCGAGATGTGACTCATTCAAGGTGCAGTAAGTGGAATCGTCCAACTGAAACAATTTAAAAAAGGCACCTTTGACCGAGAGATCTTTATTTTGTGTAGAGAAAGAAGAGGGAGTAGGGCATTACGAGAAATTCCCTATTGCCAGATAGTAGGTGGGAGCGAGGGTTTGGAAAGAGAAACAGGGGGAAGGGAGCAGGGGTGAGATTGAACTCTTGTTTGGTTTTGTGGGTTGTAAAGTTGAGAAGACCTATGTGCTTGGAGAAGCAAAGGAGGGAACGGTGGGTGTACCTCAGACACCGGTATTGGCCCGCTTCTGTTCCTAAGGGCTCTACGAAAGGGGTTTGGGTGTTTTGGGGCGCTCCCATCCCTTGGGCCTCCCAGTAGTAATACCCAACTCTCTCTCTCTCCTGCTTTCTCTCTCTCTCCCTCTCTATCTCTCTCTCTCTCCCTCTCTTACTTTACCTGCAGTACAAGAGTGTTTTGGTGATAGGTTTGCGAGCGAGAGGAAGTTCGGTACTGAAGAGAAGCGGAGTGGATTGAAGTGGGGTCCTGGGTGGGGTCAGGATTGGAAGAGAACGAGCAAGAGGCTTGGAGGGTGTGTCGTGAGAGGGAAGGGGGAGGGGTGTGTGTGTGGGTGTCTGTCGGGGAGGGGGTGGGGGTGGTGGGGGTTTTCGTTGAATC
>WURS02082974.1:0-10151 GCA_011762765.2 Rhinocypha anisoptera
ACAAAGGGAGGACAGGTTTCGATTTGGTGAATTCACTGCGAAGGAATGCGCCCTCCCTCCGCTCATCCTCTTCACGCACTCACACGAGGCCACGTTCGTGAGTGCGTGCGTGCATATGTGTGTGTGGCACCTCTACACGTCCCCTCCCATCTGCAACACGCAGATGGACGGTGCAATGCGGGTCGTGGACCACCGTGCAGGCGGAAGGCACGTATAAGTTGCTGTTGAAAATAATACTTAACAAGTCTCTGAGTGACCGTATGATTATACTCCTCTAAAATCTTAGAGAATATAATTGTAAATTCAATCATGGTGTACCACAATTCCCAGCGTCTCCTGTTGTCGTGTGCCAATATGTTGTCGACGCACCCAAAATAACCAAATACTACTACTACGAATTCCATAAGGGCAGATCTTGCGAGACAATTGGTACATACTTTTCGTTCAGAATATTCATTCTCGTTCGTTTTATCACATTTCGTTCAGGATATTCTAGTCTCTTTTACTTCTAGTCTTTTATTTTAGATTGGTGTGCAATCACCCCCTGACACAGACCATTGCGGCGGTTTGCAGGATATTTCGTAGATGTAGAACGCGATGAGAACAGAGTTCACGCAACGTCGTACCTGGGAACGAAGGATTCCGGGTCGACTTGGTGACCAGCAGCGGGCCGCAACGTTTGGTGTCCTGGTGCCCGGAGGCGGTGGTGCCAAGCCGGCCATGCACCACAACACACACATGTATGCGCGAATTACCCATAAAATCACTGTCACAAGGTAGCGAATTCACACGAAACGTGCATTCTGACGTCCACACGTGCATAATACTACACAACACAATAAAATAAAATTCGAGGAAAAAATTGGTGGTTTGATAACATTACAATCATTCGGAAACAAATGATTCTAATTGTAATGTGTGCCTAGAGGCATATAATATTTGCTACGCCGAAAATGAATATGATGCAAAATCTTATTTGTTGATACATTTTTTATTCATGCTGGGACAATATTAGAAGTGATTTAAAGGCGTGAGAGGGTCAGTCTATGACCCTATACCGTTTGTGACCACCCACGAAGTCCTACATCATCCAAAACTCTCATCTTTTCGATTTTGCTGAATGCACCGTCCTAAGTCATCCCATCGTAGTCCTCAATTCACCATCCACATTTTGGACCACTTTAGGCTAGGACGTCGAAACCCGAGGGGTGTAGAAAATTTGTATCTCGACCGATTTGAATCTCTCTCGACTCCTTAATTTTTTTTAATTCTCATTCTCCAAGTTATTGCCTTAAGTGTTTGGGCTGAATGCTTTCTCGCTTTCATTTTTCTCTCACAAACTATTTCCTCCTACCTGTATTTTTCAGTGAATGGAAACCTTGTTTTTAACGCATTAAAAAAATACGTTCCCTTCTATTCCACTTTCACTGCAAAGAGGAAAGGAAAATATTCTCACGTGGGACAAAGGTCATCATTCCTCTGGCACGCGAGCGCGGTCCTAGACAAAAAGGTTTTCTTCGAACCCCAAGTACGAACGGAAACTTCACTTTTGTTCCCTCTTGTTGTAGAACAGTTGTTCTCATCCTTTCTAATGCCGAGTCCCTTTAATGCAGTTCCTCGTGTTGCGGTGACCCCCGAACACGGTCTCGGTTCCTAAGACTATCGAAAAAAAAATTTCCCGATGGCCCTAGGCGACCCCTGTAAGAGGTTCGTTCGCCCTCTTAAAGGCGTCGCGACTCCCCAGGTTGAGAATCGCTGTTCTAGAGGATTTTTAGGAATCCCGATGCCCAGTCATCAACATACGATACGTACCCGATGGTCTCGGTGAGGATGTTCTCTTTGATCGTTACCCCTTCTCAAAGCGAGTGAAAGAGAGAAAATGAAAGTGAAAAAGCAAGTAAAAACTCGCAGTTATCATCGCCGTCGAAGCCGGTCGGAAATCTCAATTTCAGTTTATGATTATTACTCTCAATTGATTGAGTGTTCAATACTTCTTGAGTATAGGAATATGGACAGGCAAATTAACTTTTTGACAATAATTTCAAACCATTTCCCTACGACATGCGTCGCCAATCCCAAGATTGGCACGGTTCAATCATTCACATGTATTCCACCAAGCAACCAGCCTCTATATTTTTTCCCCCATGATTATTCGCCTCTATGACCATCCTCGCTTGTGCCACCCGTAATCTTCGTCCTTACATGATTTTCTCCGTGGCGTCGCTTGGGCTCTCGAAATCGAACAATGAAGGATGCAAACGACCAAATGCTCTCTAAAGCGATCTAGATAAAATAATTGACCGGGTAAAGGAAAATAAAATGAGAGTGAATGCCAATAAATCCAATTATATATTATTTTCGAGACTTAAAATCCACTCCGAATATAATTATAAAATTTCTGGGGTAGATATGCCGTGGACCGACAGCCTGATGAGCAGAGATATGGGATGGGGTCAGCATATCGACAAAATAGCTGCTAAAGCCTTTATAAACCTGCATTATGTAATGCGAAATTTAAAAAAAAGGAACAAAAAAAGTTCGGGAACTGGTATACAAAACAACCATTACACTTACGGTAGAATTTTCTGCTAATGTTCGGAACGCATACGAAATCGGCCACGAGAAAGAACGGGAGAGATTGCAAAAGGAAGCGGTTTGTTTCGTACTTAAAGGGCACAAGCGCGCTACAACAGTGTGACCAGTATGATAACATATCTAAGCCGGGAGGCATTAAAATAGTGCAGAACATCAATACGATTGGGGTGTCTCTATAAGGCATAATACAGGCAGCTAGGGTTGGGAGGATATTAGTTAACGGCTCGAAAAGCCCACCTTCAAGGGAAAGAATGACCATAACTTTTAAATTAAGGCAAGAAGGCATAAAAAAGATAATGCAACCATTCTTTCCTAAATCGATTAATTGAGGATCGGAACGGCTTACTTTAGGAGGTGTTAAACCCTTTCCCGAACAGCCACAAAGTATTTACAAGTTACAAAAAAGGAGGTTACAAAAACTTAGTGTGTGAAGGTAAATATATTGTGACTGTTTAAACCGTGGGTCCATATTACCACCAGGAATTGGCCTAATGTAGTGCAATAATAAATAAATAAATTAATGTGGACATTCATCCCATTCTCTTTGGCATTATTTTCCAGATTCCTTCTATTACTATCCAATTATTCGTCTTCTCTAACAATTAGCTATGCAAGGCAATACCAGTTCGCTTTGACATTCAAAATGAAATGTTATTATTATTATTAAGTAGTTACAAGTTGACCATCTGGTTAGGAGGTAACATAAATTTACATTAATCACAAACTTACAAATTACTGCAACAATTACTTGCAAAAATAACATTTCTTACAAAAAATCACTTAAATCGCAAGGAAGACAGGATATAGAAAAGGAAATAATTTTAAGAAGAAAACATACAGCGATGCATCGAAAAACGTACATAAAAACAATCCCTTCACAGCCCCCTCAAGATCATTTCATTCATCAAACAATTAATCAGACAAATTATCTAGAAACCTAGAGAGGAATACAAATTTTATATTATAGGTTTCCTGCATCTCCCCTTAAATATGTTGATGATACTAGGAAAGGGGTCAAAAAGCTTTGCAGGTAAGCTGTTCCAATC
This sequence comes from Rhinocypha anisoptera, assembly GCA_011762765.2. Classification (NCBI taxonomy): domain Eukaryota; kingdom Metazoa; phylum Arthropoda; class Insecta; order Odonata; family Chlorocyphidae; genus Rhinocypha; species Rhinocypha anisoptera. Next base: position 3,642 of record WURS02082974.1, read on the forward strand.
AGAAATTGATTTATTTAAAAAAGAGAATTTTTTGTATTAATTCTTTGTGGCTGACATTTTATCTTGTGTAGGTGATCATTTTTGCCCATAAAATTTGGTTTATCCACCTCCTTTGAGAGGTCTGCCCATGCTTTACCTCCTTTCAGTATATGAAATATTCCGCATGACCTGCTTCTTTTTCTTCTCATTTTTAATGTTTCCCAACCAAGAGATTTGAGCATTTCTGTCATGCTGTCAGCTTTCTTATGTTTTCCCAGTACATATCTGGCCGCCATTCTCTGGACTCTCTCTAGTTTCATACTTTGCTACTCTATGTACGGGTCCCATACTATTGCAGAATATTATAGTATTGGCCTTATATGCCTTTTCCTTTGTAGCTGGATGGCTCCCCTTCAGGTTTCTCATCACCCAATGCAATGTTCTCCAAGCTTTATTTGTCACGTATTCCACGTTCATTTCCCACCCTAGATCCTTGGTTAGATACACTCCTAAGTACTTACAACTGTCGCATTTTGTGATGAGTTTCCTGAGTAATTGTAGTCTCAGTGAGACCTATTTATCTTATTACTAAAAGTAATTAATTTTCATTTATTTACATTTATGTCCATTCCGTTCATTAATACCCACATTACCATTTTGTTTAGATTGCTTTGAAGGGCTGCGTGGTCAGTCTCCTCAATTTGCCTGTAAATAATACAATCGTCAGCAAAGAGTCGTAGGTGGGAATTAATGTCTTCTGAAAATTCATTTACGTAGATTAGAAACAAAAGTGGGCCTAAGACACTTCCCTGAGGAACTCCTGATGTTACCTTCGTTTCTGTGGAGCATATTTCTCCTACTTTCGCCTTTTGAGATCGACCCTTCAGGAAATCCTGGACCCAAGAAATTACTCTGCTATCGGTTTGGAGTTTTAATAAACAAATTAATAGCTCACAGCATAAGAAGTACTGCAGTTATATAAGTGGGCTTAATAATGAGGCCCAGCATTTTTCCTTATTACATAGTTTATAGCTTATAGTTTCTCACATTGTTTTGGTATGTAGAAATTCAAATCACTTAGTTTTCCAGTGTTTTCATCATATACACACAAGAATTATTCAAAATGTAACTCTGATTGATCAAAAATCTTTTTAAATCCATGGTGATCTACTTTGGTGGTGAAGTACTGTGTGTCAAAGCATGCAGAATATCCATATATGGGTCTGTCAGTTTTCATATGCATTGTGACACCAGTCAAACAGCAGCAACAATGTCAGGCATAGCCAGAGAATGTGGCCAATTAAGTTTTTGCATTGATCAGCTGATGGAAAGATGACAGGTTGGAAATGTCAAATAAAAAAAATCTACAGGACCATAAAACATAACTGGAAGGGTAATGAAGGAATTAGTTGTCAATATAGTGGCATATCACAAACAATTTTAAGGTTTTTGAGAACATTTCTAAATGCTGTAATGAATGGCATTTAGAATTGCTTGAGTATGACAAATTTTCCATTGCTCATTTCTTTAAGAGAAAGTACACATTTTGTGACCACCTATATCGACTGAGTAGTGATGAACTAAAAGTGGCAGAAGTATTATAAAAAAAATAAAGGCAGTTGTGAAGATGATGTCAGTTTGATTTACAGATTAGTACGTTTTGACAGATGGCCGAGTTTATATACACCATTGCGCAAAAAATTGCAAGACGTGTGAGATTATTAGTGTAAGAATAATATTAATATAATACTAGTCATGACAATGCAAAGAGGTATAAGTGCTGAGATAAACAGCTGAGTCAAGTTTGAGGTACTGAAAAAGTGTCAGGAATCACTGTCACAAGATGAAAAAATCCCATTAAGCCCTTACTTTCCTGACTTACATCAATGGAGGAAATTCAGGGGGACCGTGAATTTGTTGATTCATCCTCACCTGTCCATCTTGTCCAGCTTTCTCGATTCCCAGCAGGTCAAATGGATCTAGGCCATCGGTCAAAGAGGAGAGGGGTCTTGGCCCTGAAGAGTGACGTTTTCGCCCCCCCTCCTTCTTTGTGTCCCCTCTACAGCAAAACAAAAGGAGTCAATTTAACATAAATTCCTACAAGGTTATAGTTACAAATTAACTCAACTGGAATTTATACAGCCATTTCCTTTATACATACATTTTCCTACCGGTAAACCATAGGTAACAACTTTCTTCCAAAAACAAATTTATGACACAATCACTGAGAAAAAATACATTGGAAACATGTTCGATAAAATATTCTTCATGAATTTAATCATTCTCTTTCACATATATTTCAGAAAGTAAAACAAATTCATTTTGTAAAAAGTTCTCCTAGATCCAAAATATGCATGAGAACTCGAAATACATTTAGCTCTTACAGTTTATTGTTTAAAGTGTTGCAAAAAATGAAAAAAATATGCATCACATATCACCAGATATTGTGACTTTGCTCTAAAGTTAACCTCTTACAGATGAAATATTTGTTCTACATAAATGTACAGCAAATTTGTATAAATGCAACATGCAAACTGTGAATGATATGTTAAAACCAAAAAAGATCTATAACTTTACATACTGACTGCAACTTTTACAGTTATGCAATGGCTATCAAGGTATTGTATTGAGACAGTATTACTGAGAATGTGTTCACCTTAAGAATCATTTCTGAAATTAACACTGATGAAAATCATACACAAGTTATTTATGACCCAACTTAAATATATGCATTTTCATGCTGAAATAAATGGAAGTCAGAAGAAACAGCAATGAGTGTGAAGAAAGACTGGATCATTTCCCAGAGTGCACAGTGTTGCTGAAGGTTATTTGGGCACTCCACTGGGTCACATTCTGCAATTCCGCTGACATCTTTGTGGATGACTCACCCATCGGAACATAAGCAGAAATGTAGTGTGAGACCCAGTGGAGCATCCAAATAACCTTCAGCAGTAATGAGTGCCATCAAATTATAATAATAATCAATGCAGTACATAAAATTATATCATTGAATGGGTAGTGACAACCAGAAATATTATGTCCCAATTAATATTCCTCATGTAACTGTTATATTTAAAAAAATGTATGGATCGTATTTAGTCGTTCATTCACCAAGATGACACAATTTTTAAGCCTTAAAGTTTGGGAGTGAATAGCACACAGCACTCAGCACAAAGGCTTGTACAAAAATAAAGAGATGTGGTGGCAACAAATATATGTGGAAATCCAAAAAAAGGCAACTAATATTTTACCCCCACATATTTTCACCTCCACACGGCACTTAAAACGAGAAAACGACTGCCTAATAAATAAGCTTATTGTTGACCAGGAAGTGTTATTGAAAGAGAGAAGGTGGAAGAGTGTTTTCAGAGAGCTAATTATACCTTCCACATCGACTGTTTCCTTTGGCATATGGAAGGGCCGAGAACACAAGGAAGGGAGCCCTCCTTCGGGCAGACACGAGGACCATCCGAGATCCTGGAGTCTGCTGCTGTTGCTGTGGGCAAATGCCTGAACTTGCGACAAAACGAACCTCCTTCCCGGGAACTTCTGAGGGAGGAGCCGCTGTGCTGGAGAGTGAGGTGAAACCACTTCCACTTGCTTTCACCCTCCCTGCATGAAGGGATGTTAATTAGAAGGGGTGGTATTGCAGAGAGAGAGAAAATGGAAGAAGCCATGCAAGCATCACTCAAAAGAAAACACACAAAAAATAACTGTGAATATAAATGAGAAAGTCACAAGGAAAAAAAACAAGGCCAGCAAAACCTCATCCACTAACTCTGAATTTAACACCATCTAGATTCAGTACGTTTTTCCTTCATGCTGAAATACTAACTTGCAATGACGTTGCCAATAATGCATTATATTTTATAACACAAAAAAATAATAATTTTTATCATTTAAAGTGAAATTACTGGATGAAAATAACATCATGAAACTTGGCTTATCATAATAGTTCAACAAAACTATTTCCTATTAAAATTAAACAATCCATTTATGGAGATAACAGGGAGATGAAGTACTCATTCATGGATTTTAAATTATAAAAAATTTATATCAAGATGCTGGAACCAGTGAGTTTCATATGCAATATTTACTATTTTTACAACTAAATTCATTTGTGAACATATTATGTAAAAAAAAAGACTCCATAATGGAAACCTAATGGTAGGAAGTAGTATGTTTTCATCATAATATTGAATTACTTTTCCATTAAAATTCATTAATAACATATAAATAAATCATCAGGTTTTTATTAATGAACACAAATTGTCCAAATAAAGACTTCAATCAGCCTATTGAGAATTAGCCGGGAGAAATTTTAGTTGTTAAGGAATTCTTTATCTCATGATTACCTTTTAATGATGTATACTTCTCACTTCATGTAAACAAGTACGTATTTTGAAAGGTAAAGAATGGAGATAGTGGCTAAAGGTGGTGAAGAATTACATCTAGATACTCCCAACAACATCCATTCTATCAATGAGAATACAGAAGAACTTAAATGACTGATGAGATAAAGCAAAAATAGTGAATTCATTTAACAAAATCTAAAATCTGCACCTATTTATATGTGAACATGTACTATTGTTCACATGATTCTAATTTCAAATGTTATCTCTATTCCAAATAATATAGAATATTGCCAAAACATCTATATTGTGAAACTATATAGTATTTGAACACAGTCATAGTTTATAATATAGTAGATACATTAGGAAGTGTGGCAAAATTAAGGTTAATTAATATACGTGTTAACATCTTAAAAACAAACAGAGAATCATAAATACAGATATAGTTACATGAATCACTAAGAATTCAGGAAGTGACAGAGACATTCCCAAGTGCACATACACATTAAAAGAAAACCAGTTTGATGACTGTTGCAATAAAAAACGTTTACGAAGAGAAAAATGGGATTAATCTATCAGATTACTCTGGATTGTGTATACAACAATTATTAGTCAAGTCTCCATAGTAATAAATTCTATCATTTCAAGCATAACTTTATGAAATTTACTCATAATTAATGAAAAATAATAAACTATTTGTTGAGTTGACAGTAGATTTTTTAGATTTAAGACTTGAGTTTTGATGTCAAAGCATTTTAATTTCTAGACAATAACTCTTTAATGTTGAAGCCCAAACCATAAAAAATTTTAAAAATCTCAAGTAAAATTAATAAATGGTTAATTATTTTTCAGTAATTATCTAGTAATGCTATCTGTTAAGTCAACTGACTGCAGAAATGTTTTGAATGAGTGACATGACACTGAATAGTTGATACAAAGTTGCAGTGTCACTACCATCATTAGAATGAAGAGTTTGTTTACAAAGAAATGGAGTATTATATACAGGAGTTTATATTACTGATTATACCATTAAGGATATAGATAAAGGGGAAATCCGAGAGGGGCAGGAATTTCTGCCATTAAATAACAGTGTAATCAGGTACTGTGAAGCAGTGCATTGGTAGTGCAGTGTCAATGCACTTTCTTCACCTCTTTGATACCAATTACCTTGAAGTTTTTGTGCATTTTAACAATGTTTCATTTACAACTGCATCCATGTACCATTGGACATAAAATGTTGTAAAGCTTAGGGGTTGAATTACATACAGCAATTGACTGTTAATGCTACCTTTGCAATTAACACCATTAGTATGGCTAGAGTTAGCATCATAGGAGCAGAGACTCTGAGATAGCAGCAGAAAAAGTATAAAATTATAAAAGAGAAAACATATTTTAAGACTTATGACTTGTTACATTTATAATGAGTCATAATTTCTTAGTTATTTAACCAAGAAGAGAATTGAAGAAAAGAAATTATAGTAGTTATTAAAGTATTCTGTGAAGTTCATTAATTTTGATTATTTCTAAAAATCATAATTCAGTAGAATGAGATTCAGCGATAACTATACAGCTTATGCAATTTTCCTGAATAGTTTTGGAATATTTGAAATTGTTTTGTTTCTTACACAGATATAATTTTTACAGCATTCCTGAATCAAAAGACTTGAAAGGAAAAGCTTCCTATTAAATACAAGTACATATTGAGTAGCCATCTTTTGTATCATTTTCTGGGCATGATGCAAGACATGGGTGCCCAAATAGCAAAACAAAATACAATGCGATGATTTCCCACCTCTTAAAACTATCATACTTTCATTTCACCTGACTTCTGGTCACGGTTAATGGCAGGTGGCAACTTGTCAACCCACTTGCTCAAGCATTAGCTAAGGAAACGACAAACTTTTGAAAACCCCGTGGATAGTTCACAGACATCTTTCAAAACTTGATTCCATCTAGAAGATAAGGATGGACTTCTCACCCGGGAAGAGGGAATGGGACCCTGGTATGCTCTCGCTGCTCCCGCCATAAAAGAGGTGTTGCTCGGTGGAGGAGGCTGCACCCGTGGCAAGGCGGCGGCTTCCTCTTGGCCCTCCCCCCCCACCCACCCTGGGTACGAAAGAACGGCGGCCGTCTTTGTGCCCCTACTCTCCCCCCACAGGGTTGGGCCTGGGGGAGCCCA
>WURS02082984.1:0-10151 GCA_011762765.2 Rhinocypha anisoptera
ACATTCAAATCATACTGGAGCAATGTTACGAAAGTACCTCTACGTAATATACCATGCAAACCGCCGCAAGGGTGTGTGGCAGGGGGTAATCCATCAGCAGGCATGCATTCTCACCTGCATATATTAGACGCAATTCATATTAAAATAAAAACTAATTACATGCAAAAACATCGTACAGGAAGGATGCCATGCAGGAAGTCAATTACCATTTTTAAAAAAGCATGCAAGATAAATATCAAATATACACACTACGTAGCTACCCTAAATATTATCTCCGTGCTTGTGATCAGATTTATTTTGATCTCTAATTGTGGGAGGAAAAAATGGCATTTTATATCTATCTGTCCGATAGTCTATCCAGTTTAGATATATTTAAGGTGGATACAGGATAAATAGTAATACGTACACTAATTATTATACTCACGCCTGCGATCACATCTATTTGATCTCTAATCGTACGAGAACAAAACGATATCTTATAACTATCCCTTCCATAGTCTATCTCCCTCATTTTGCGTGCGTCATTTAATCTATCGAAGTAAGAGGGGGTGTGTAGTATGTGTTTAAAATCTTCGGAAAAGTGATCTACCTCAAATTTAAACAGTATATTCAACCTATATTATATCCTACGGTCAACTAGCGGCCCCCATCTCAATTCTTCTTGTAATAGCGTCGAGACACTGCTTCGTTGATCGTAACTACTTTTCAGAAACCTTCCTACCCCACGTAGCACTCGATCTAATTCCAAAAAACTAAACCTACCTCGTGCGGGTCCCACACATCGCAGCTTACGACGCATGGCGCGGCCTGGTTAGTACTCGATAACAGCGATCTCTTACTTTCTGATTACATTACCCCGGTTATCATTACGAATATTAACTTTTTATTTGCTGTTCCGCGAATCTACCGATCGTGTATCTCCTCAGAAGTCTTTTACTTATCGTAGAATCCAAATATTTTATCGCCCTGGAGGAACTAGAAATAATCGATTCGGGGCCGCATTGACAGCCTTGCAAGAATGAGAGGGAAGGTGTGGGGGGATGTAAAAGAAGTAGTAGTATTTTTGTTTATGGGGTTCATCGACGGCTATGGTCATTTAGAACCTATCCAAATCATAGAAAAAATTCATCTGGACAAACACAACACCAATGTTCTGGGCGGGACTTTGGGTTAGCCGGCGAGCGCGTTATCCCCAGGCGGCCTCGGGTAAAAGAAAGAATTGTTTCGCGGTTTCAGGGAGGAGAGACAGATCTGACTCATAGTATCTCCGTCGCGATCGGACCCGAGGGTTCCGAGACCTATCCCTGTCCAAAGAGGGAAGTATCCCCAAGGAATGATTCCCCCGTGCCGACATATACGAATTTCCCAGCCTCATCCTCTCCACCTCCCATACCTATCTCGCCAAAAAGCACACCAAGTGGGCGGCCAACCGACCCGCCTTGTAAGGTGGTGACCGGTTAAGCCAGGGATGTCCAACATGCGACCAGCGGTGCCATTTATTGTGGCCCGAGAAAGGTTGTTAGACCAAATTCAGAAATTTTCTTTTTTTTGCCGTCCTTGTGAGAAAGGTATTATAATCTAATCAAATCATCGTTTGTTCATGAAAAGTGCTGTCCCGCGCGCCAAACAACACAATACTTCCCCCACCACTGCAAGTGCCGCACAGACTACTACGCATCACAGCTCATGCTCGCCAAACCTCCCTCCCAGTGCCACTGAGCTGACTGTCGTCTGTCAATTCACTTCATCTCGTCACTGTTAAGTTAGTTTTGATTGTGTCATTAAGATAGAAGTGTATCATTCTCCTTTAACTCCTCCTTCGTCTTGATTTCTGGTCTTTAATTACTTTTATACCTTGCATAGTTTCTTATTGTTACTTTAAAAGCTATTAATTTATTGCTATATGGCCCGCAACCATATTATAGGTTAAGTTGTGGCCCTTGAGGTCTTGCAAGTTGGATACCCCTGGGTTAGGCGATAGAATAGGGAAGGAAGAAATCGCCCCCTTTCTCCGCATCCGGCCGGTGAAGTGTAGGAAATATTTTTTGTTTGGCGAAATCGCAAAAACATGAACACTACGAACATTCGCTGCGCGTGCGTAACAGTGGATTAGTGTGCACACAGTACCTCGCGAGAATATCAGTCAAAATCGTACCACGCCCGTGATGAAATACTGGCTAGAACAAAAAAAAAACATCGGTTCCTTGGACTTTTCCATTGGAGCTTAGACTAAAAGCATCCCCATTTTTGTGTGTGACGAATGAATTTTTTAACGAGTTTTTTTTTCTATTTACCCGATTATATAATAATTACAATGAATTTGACCATCGTTGAGTCGAAAGTGGTTCTAGAACATGCTAGGCGCGACCACATATCGAAAATCATTTGTACAAATTACCGCACAATAATTGACTAAAATCAAGTTATTAGACACACAAAGATAATCAACGTTCTCATTTTCGAATACTCTTCGGAGAAAAACTAAAACAGTACTGGGAATGTGAGACTAGATATGATTCTATTATTTTTAAATTTTAGATGTTAAAAACATCATAATTTAGTGGTCGTATTTTGTGATATTATCAAAGAATATAAGAGCTGATTAGAGGTGTCGGTGTCTTATTCTATATCTATAGATGAATAAGTAAGATTGATAATGTAATACATTAATGAGAATAATGAATAAACAGTGGCGAGTAATACATTCGTTATCTACTGTGAATTTAAAAACTCCGAGTGTATGTGGTAAGATCTGGAGGGAACATATTTAGTGACTATGTTCTTCTTAGAGTAGATATGGAATTCAGATCAAAGAGAGTATGACGGCATACATCAGTCAAGAAATAGAATTTGGAGCAGTAAATAGGCTTTCATAAAGAAGTAATTGGTCAGAAGCTAGATTTGTAGATGCGGAACAGGTATGGAAAATATACAAGAGAATAAACGGTAGCATAAATAATGCATTTGAAGAGAATACTGGTTATATAGTAATAAGAGAAGACAACTAAGAAACTATGGATCACACAATTAATAATTGAAAATTTTGAAGAAAGAAGGAAGTATAATCACAAAAATAATAAAGGAGGAAGAAATAAATACGCATAGAGAACTGAACACAAATCTAAGGCAAAAACTATCAGAACAAAAAAGTAAAAAATATAACGCAGAGAGTATAAGTAGATAAAAATGAGAGTTAGCAAAGAAGAACGCAGTAGCACATAAGAAAGTAAAGTAAATTAGGATAGATGGAAGAGTTAGGAAGATTCAATGTGGAAATCAAAACCAAACGAATTAGATTGAAGACAAGGTGGTTGCTGGTTTTCTTTTGACCTTATCCTCGTCATCTTCAATTGGATAAGATAGATTCAAGCTGTTGAGACAAGTGAGTGGACAATGGAGAAAGTAAAATGGACGCAGAAGAATATAAATAAAGATTTATAAATGATCGAATATCAGCAGAATATGACGCTAATAAGTTTTAAAGAAGACAGAGAGAAAGCTGTTAAGAGAAATTGAGAGGCAGAGGGGCCAATCAAGATTTGAGTACATACTAAGTTAACTTAAGTACATGGCATTATTTTGAGCTGCGATTCGATAGATCGTTTCTTTCAGTAGATCACTATAGGCCTCAGTCCATGGAAGGCTGTTATAAATGATTTTACGCTATTGTATGTTTTTCCAGGCTATGTTGTATGCAAAGAGAGAAATAAAGGTACAGAGACGCTGTGTGGTCGAGGCCATGACGTCAGCGGAAATGAACTTTTCAAAGAATAGAACCGACAATTACCATTAACCACTGGTTTTCCGAGGAGGCACTCACGCCGCGGGAGGAAGGGAATGATTGCAAGTGCCCTTACGCTCAAAAAGAGACCGTGGTCGCCAAAAATAACTTAAATTAATAGTTTCGAGTGAGCTCCATATCTTACCTGGACAGCTTAAAGCATAACGAGAACAACATATCTCACTTAAACTGCTGGTTTTCGCCGCCCACAGGTGCGGAGAGGGGAAACGGGGAGATAGACCCGCCCCCTACGATATAATTCACGGTCACCCATTAGAACCGATCGCCCTTGAAAACGCTCCGTCCTTCTTACTCACTGATTATTTTAATTCGTGAAAAAGGACATGGGGGCGCGGGCTTTTTTAGTTGTCATTATCGTTCTTGGGATGTCTAAAATCAGTGTAGTTACCCTGGGCATCTTTTGGGCAGGGAGCTATTACAGGCTATTATTGTTTATTTTTAAGTATATAGGTAAACAGTGTCGGACGGCACATTAATCGTCAACGTCACAAATGAATATTTATCTTCTGATAATTTAACAGGAAACATCACAGCGTCGATCTCTAAAACAAAAAAATCAAACTAACATCAATATCACACATTTATTGCCCTTTCGGGACAACTTATTGCGCTGAATCCATTACTTACAATCGTGATAAAGCAATTTCTGTATAGGATACAGTAAGTACTTCATCACCTGGAGTGGCGAAGCAATTATTTTGGCATGCGGTGTTGGAATGGAGCTAACGGGCAATTGCACGGGGAGTCTAGAATACAGGGCCGCAAATAACAAGTGAAAAATGATCTGACTGAGTTGCTGATTTGACGAATAATTTTTGTTAGTTTTAGGTATTTAATACTGTCGCCGATATTTTTTTCTTTTTGATTCATACAAAGTATTATGTTATAATTATAATGCCATGTTATTCTAAGCAGTAAAAAGTGTCATTTCCGACGTAAATATTTTCTATATTTCATTCATCCTATTATCTTTGTATTTCACTCGATTACATTTTTGAACTTCATAACAAAAACTACGAATGCGATTAAAAATGGTTTTTCTAAACTTTCTAGATGTTCCTCCTGGAGACAAAAACACAATCGATGATTTGGTAACAGAGTCAATAGTATACTCTTTATTTCATAAACTTTGGCACTCATCCGCCGAAGGGTTCACCATCCCTGACTTAGTCATTTTCCAGTGGCTGTCTTACACCTATTCTTAAAACACTTAAAATTTGATGGAGTGGCCTAAAAAAAATCATGTAGCCGTTTCCATTTAACAATTTGTACTTCTATTTAAAAATGATAACTTTTAAATTCGATTTTTGGGTCCTGATTTTTATTTTAAAACGGTGATCGCTTATGCCCTTAAAATTTGGATTTTATTTGTCTTTCCTCAGTCTTCCCACACCTTTTCGTTATTAACTATACTTTACATCGTGCCTGACGGAATCCTTTTTCTTCAGAAATTCGTTGACTCAGGCGAAACTTTGTGAAAATTGTTCTGCATATTGAAATGAAGGAACAACTTTGTGATTCAACACAAAGATATATTTATTTCTTACGACCTAGGTTTCGACAATACATGTCATAATCCGTTTTCTTCCATTTTCCAAACTCTCCCGTTTCAGAATACCCAACATAAATGTTACACTTCTATAGGAAATATCGATTTATGTCATTACCACAATATTTAAATGTGATAAGGTTGTAAGCTATAAGTGCTATATAGTGAAAAAATTCGTGTGGTGCTCAGAGATCACTGATAGTATGACAATAGAACTAAAAAGCAGAAGGACGGATTGACGAAGGCCATCTTTGGGCGTCAACCGGAAAGTAGTAACGAAAAAGGAAAAAACCCGTATGAGATGTACTAAAAAGTTAATAATGATGGATGTCAAAGTGAGGAATTACGTGGAAATTTGGTTCGCTTAAAAAACGAAAAGAATAGAAAGCTGTCAGTCTATTTTAGATTGATGGCCTATGGAGATAGTGGAATATCTGAGTCGAGAATGAATTTTATGGCAAGTTCCCCATGCACGGATGGATACTTACGTTCTCCGCACATATAATCGGCAAACACAAGGCACGCGCTGTTGCCTTAAAGTCACGAACGTTCCTCGTCCGGGTTATCAGGGAGGAAATCGTATAATAGTTAGAATCAAGGTCAACTTCACGTGGGAAATCACCTATAGCTGCGTTAACCTTGGCGTAAAGAATAGACGGACCTTCAAAGTGTGTTCTCTGACATCCTTACTGTAGACCCTGCCCCTCAACTTGGCCTTCTCTCCCCCGAAGATAAATCCACATATCGGAACGAATAGTGCCGCTATTTTTTAGGGTTTAAGGTGAATTGGCGTATGTGGTTGAGCTTTCATCTTAAACATTAATTGAACCAAAGACCAGAACGGCGACTACTGCACAATCGATCGGGTCGGTATGTACCGTACTTTAGTGAGATACCGCATGCGGTTACATAATCGCCCCCCCAGGGAATGAGGAATTTGTCGACATAATCTTTTTCCTAGATAATGATGCCCCAAAAGGTTCCGTCCTGACTGTTCCTTGTAAAATTTTTGCTATCTAGATACGACATGATCAAACTTACTACACTGTTCCAATAACTTACACGATAGAGGTGTAAGGCAAATCGGTCTATAGTTCTTTGGATCCTCCCGATCGCCTCTCTCAAAGTTAGGTGTGATTTTCGCTATTTTCCGGTCACCTGGAGGTCCTTCTGGATTTCCTATATAGTATTTCGAGCTACAACGCAATAATGACAGCTACTTCCTTCATCACCATAGACATGCTCCGTGGCTCAGGGAGCTTTGTTGGCTTTGACATTCCTAAGCAATTTGGTAATCCCATATTCATTAAAATCTAAATTAGACATTGCGGAAGAATTATCCGCGACGGGTAATCACTGTTATTCTTTCTTGCAAAAACACTCAGGAAGAACCTATTCTGAAAACTAGCTTTTCCGTCGTTGCTATTGTGAATAATCCCGTTAAAATCCGCGAGGGAACCTACAGCTTACCCTCCTCCGTAGCGTATAAGCAGAACCATTGGGATCATCGTGAAGTCGCATACAATTTTACGTTTGAATTCGCAAGCATCTTCCTTCACGTCCTGTCGTTAATTCATTTGCCATGTTGGCAAATGATACAAGGAAACGTTCGTGAAGCGAAAGTAGGTACCTTCGGCCTTCTCCGACTAACGCTAACTCCGTCTCTACGTGGTCCACAGGTTAACTATAGCACTTAGAAACTTCTATTTTGATTTCTGTGTCCGCTCCGTACATAGAAAAGTCCCTTAGCGGAGTTCACGACACAAAGTGTCCTATCAGTTAAAGAGAAAACATCACGATATTTTCGAATAAGCAATTTTTTTAGTTCTGTGCAGCATCGGTCAGCAAAATACTAGGTACTGGCTTACGACTTAGAACGAAAGGAGTTATAACCTATAATTTTGGAGAAGGCGGGCAAGGAAACCCCTTCCCTGAACATATTTTATAGCCGAAAAGAATGGTCTATTTGTCAAGGCTTTCGCGAATGTTGTGGACAATAATTAGAGCAGATATGAGCTAGGCTCTACCTTCATTCTCCAGCGTCGGCATATTCATTATATAGCATCGTTTTGGCGTATAATTCCAATGTGACCCAAGACAATGAGTGTTCAATTCACTTTATTAATGAAGCGCCATGCATCACAACATTCCAAAGGGTAAAGGCCATTCGGATGCGAAGAATATTCATCTCTCTGAATGAAGAGAGACACTTGGCCAAGAGCCAACTAATTATGAAAAAGCATTATATCACGAAATAACGTTAATACTCATGTCAAGGACTAGGCATCGTCCAGTAGAGGTCCGTTCCGTTTCGTCGTACGTAATTACAGATTGTCCTGCTTTGCAGGGCCATTACAATTGGCCAAAGCATGAGATCATTGGCGATTTCATTTTATGTAACCGAGGAGAAAATATGTCTATGAATTTCTGTTAGTTTTATTTTCGCCATCCTATAAGGAAAAATAACGCCCAATACGAAAGCGCAAAATTGCCTTGTTTACCAAGTTTTGCTCTTACACAATGTCTCTGGCACAGACGCGTTCAGGGCTGAAATATACATTGAACACAACGAGGCAGAAGTCGTCAATTATAATCAAACCATTATTAATATGTGGTTTAATTGTTGATGGAATATAACATTTCTCTTTAAAATTGTGCAAATTTGAGGACTCTATCTAATAGGTAGATCATTTCATTTACATATTTATTTATTTTTCCATTGACCACACACTACTATTTGTTGTTAACTTTTTGTAACAATGACGAAACACACAGAGAATGAAAAATCCACCAAGCCGTGACTCGAATATGCGACCTCTAGGTTGGCAGACAAGGCCGTTATCCAGCTTCCGCCGAGGCCGACATTCATTCTAATGAAAATGACCCTCTATAGTTAGTCTAGTGGATTATGTCTACTCACATGTTTTTATGAGTGGACTTGCAAACATCCTTTGAGTCCCACAATGGTAGGGCTGAGGACATCTGATGACACTCCAAATATGGTTAATCACAGGGATAACATGGAAAAACAAGAGGTGATGTGCTAGAAGAATATTTTCATTAGAGAATCACAAAGTTAATAATCATGGCTGTGCCTTAATGTATCACCATCAACTATAAATGGACCATCCTTCTTGAAGAATAATTTTCCAGGCTCTCCTTACCCAATCAAATAGAAAACCCAGATTCTCAAAATATTACTCTAAGTTAGGATTACATTGTGAAAAAATTTTTACCACAATGACAATAATAAAATATATTGGTTTAGCTCAATTGTATTTCCACAGAATTATTCAACATGACAGGTTTCGACGGATTAAATTCGACGGTCGTGTTGAATAATTCTGTGGAAATACATCCAAGCAAAGCCAATATATTTTATTATTGTCATTATGGAATTCCACCAATGGCCTCCTCAGTGAATTTTATTTTAATTTTTACCATAGCTGGTGGACATAACCGTTGCTTGAAAAAATTAAGGATTTTTTATTAATGCATAGATTTATTAATGCACATAACTTGAGATCATACAGACAAGGATTTTACTAAAAAATGTTACCTATTTTCATGTCAGATGTTTCAGCAACTTTTTCACATTATTCCGTTGAGGGACCCTTATGGTAGCGAGTCATGACACTAGTTTTAGTTTCAGCCATATCTAAAGAGAGCATTTTTTTTCTTCATGACCTTTTTACCATAATTTTAGAGTTGCTTTGTTAATTGTTTTGCCATAATTTTTATGGCTAATGCCATTGCTGATGTCAAACATTCAGGTAAATGAGTTATAGAAAAATGCAACATCCATGCTTTGGGCAGGATTGAACCTGCAACTTTTGAGTTGGCTGGCAAGCCAAAATCTGTTCATAAAAAAATCACATGATTATACATTGACCACCTGAATTTGGTACTTTTTGGCCATGAATAATTAATAAATGTTTAACTCTTTTTCTGCCATTGCTTTATAAATTGTGTATGCTAGTACTGACAAACACAGTCAAAGTTGGAGGGAATATCAGAGGGAAAATTTGACTTGAAAATAACTGAATGTTGTTTTCGGCTTCATTAAATATTGGGAATGTCATGGTGAAAACTGATTATTGTTAACATTTTAAAAGGCAATACAAGGAAAATTGGTGTTGACAATTGGACTATGATTTGGTTAGTGGGCCAGATTAGATGAAAGACCAATCAACAAATGAATTAATGCTATCATTTTTACAGTTGAATTCTAGGAGGTGGTGACATACACCAAAATGGGGGAGGGCAAACATTGGTTAGCCCCTCTCCTCTGCCTGCTGTCACTTGGTCTAGGAGGAGTCGATGCTGGAGATCGAGTAGCATCAAGAATGTGTGCCAGTTTCAGCCCAAACAGCGTGAAATCTCCAAGAAATGGCATATATAACTTTTCAGTTCCTGACATCAATGGAAGGAGAAACATCAGTCTCTCAGAATATCATGGGAAGGTTAGTTTCTTTCCCTGTGGAAAGTGTATTTTGTTTTTATAACATTTGCATTACCATTTCCTTGTAAGGGCTTATGAAAGTGTTTGAACCATGTGGTGTAGGTATTTAGCAATGTATATTTATCAATGTATTTTAGCAATGTCCCTCTACATTTTAAGATTAAACTACCAGCCATCAGCCAATTAATCAAATCCATATTAAAACAACTTTGTAATTTTCCACAGACTTTTATTTTTGTACGACGCGTTTCACCGGCTTGTGGCGTCTTCAGGTACTGAAATATTCAGCATACATTACAAGTATATATACACTCAAGGCGGGAGTGGAGGCGGGAGGT
>WURS02082995.1:0-10151 GCA_011762765.2 Rhinocypha anisoptera
AGATGACTTAACAAGTCGAAACCTAGGTCGTAATAAAATATTTTCATGTGGAAAAACCAAGTGTTTTCATCTTCATTATTAATCGCTTCCACAAAGTAACGCCAGAAAATACCCACTGTATAGTACCAGTACAGAATTAGTGGAAAAGTACGTTTATCTAGGTCTATTATGGATATGTGTATTATCCTTCCGATTATGAAGAAGGTGTTTCGGGTAGTGTACCTCGTGTGTCCATTTTCTCGGTCCCATGCGGTGAACGTGAGACCTTCCAAATCATCTCGCCGTGGAAGCCTTCGACGGATATTCTTCCGATTATTTTCTCACTTACTCTCTCCTATCCAATTGAGAGATTTTTCCTCTGGGATTTCTACGTATATATTAGCTACGTTGGAGGTAAAATTTAGAGAAATCAACGCACGAGGGTGGATCGAGAAGTAAATGCAACAATATTTTCCAGCACCTCGTGAAAGATGGTTCCTCATTACCTTTAGGTTGTAAGTATTTCACACACTTATCACACCTGATGCAGCTGGCACAAGAGATGAAGCGAAAATTTCAACTAACCGAGGTTTGCTCAACCACAGGAGCTATGAAGTCTATTTCTAAACTTGCCATAAAACTATATGTAGTCTGAGTGAAGTCTTCTCGGGATCTGTAGTCGATCTCGGGATATATGTAGTCAATCATTGGGAGTGAAGGAAGAAACTCTGCAGCTTCCGCGTGACATTTTATTTTCTACGATCATGGTTTCGTAGCCAGGCTGCATCATCAGGCGGTACCTGATGTAAGGACCTGATGATGTATCCTTGCTACGAAACCATGGTCGTGGAAAATAAAATTTCAAGTAGTTAATCTTTGTCAAAAGTTTGTATTTAACCTCAAATCAATCCCAAATTTTTCAAACGTGAAATTAATCTAAATGAACGTCATGAAAAATGACGATGCAGAAAGAGAGAGAGAGAGAGTGATCAGGGGACTCTCGAGATAGCTTCGAGGGAAGGAATTGTAGGGTAAGCGTACAAGTATAAGTGACTCACCCGCGGAGAGGGATTTGAGCTTGGAAGGCGATAGTTCTAGGCGGGAGAGGAGCGGTTTGGCAAGGCCGCTCTTCGTGGCGGCGGTGATGTCCTCCGCGTTGGCCTCCAGGATATCCTTCTGCCGCGTGTCCAGCAGCTGGGCCAGGAGGCGGATGGCTTCTGAGCGGTCCGCGGCGGACAGACTCTGGAGTGTCCTGCTACCGCTACGGGCTGCGGGGGAGAGAGCAGCAGTGACGGAGTTAATGCGAGCGAATAAATGAGTCCAATATGAGTGGTGCGAGTCCAAATCTAATTTACAACATGTGAAAACAATTAAATGGCCATCTCATTTTTTTAAAATTCTGCTTTTAATGTATTAAAGGTGGGGTTTGAATATTTTATTGATACTGAACAAATTCAATTTTCCAATGGAACTTAATATGTTATGCAAAATCCTTTTCCATCAATCTTTAATTGAATTTATTAGGTGTTTATAGTTCGTAGGACAAAGAATGAAAGAAAAATATATTCAGGTAATTGGGAGTAACTTAGGCCAGAGGATAATGAATGCAGGTAATAATTTGAGATATCGATGTAGTAATTTCAGATACCGTATGCAGCTATCAATTCATAATTATTATCTTTAAAAAAATGTTTCCCGGATCCAGTGCTTCAAAACCATATTTCATCATGACGCTAATCTTCGAATAGGTTCCCTGAACATAATATTATACTGATATTTACGAAAGGTAATTCGTAAGGCATATTATGTGCCGTTAAATGATATACAAGCAAGATTATTGTAAAATTAATGCAATACAATGTAAAATACGAGAAAAAGACATGTTAGTTAAATTTCACCAGTGAAGTGAGGCATTTTATTCACTTTATATAGTAAAAGCTTAGAAAAGGGGAGTGTAACTTTTTTTTACATTTTCTTATATTGTTAAGAATTTACAATCTATCACAATTTTTATTAAGTTCGGCTTAAGTTTAACGAGGAAATTAATTATGAATGTCTAGCATGAGTTATATCACTTTCAAGTTGCCTTCTCGAATCCATTATGGCCAATATTTTTTTTCTGTTGCAATGGAGTTTGACCACAGCATCCACATAAAAATATGTATATTTCCACCAATATTCGCTTTTTAAAGAAGTTCTTTATAAATGTGGCGAGAGGTATGAAGAACAACTAGTCCGTGTAAGATTATTTCTCTATTCTTAGACTTATAATCAAGTCACAAGGCTGGAATCTACATTGACGCTACTTATTTCGGTGATTAAAGGAATATTATCGCGCAAGAAAAAGAATATTATTTCTCTAGCTTTCCGATGACAAACATACGAGTAAATCGCTTTATCACCTCAATTATTCTAGTTCATCGATTGAATAGACTTAATTATTTCGGTGTTTCCCCTTGGCTCATTATCACCAAACCCCGAAGAGATCCAAGAGTTTACCATCAGGTTTTCAGGGTGTCCGAACAAAAAGCCCATTCATAAAAGTCCACGAACAGAAAGCCCAAAATAATTCAAGTCCAACAAAAGTTCAAACCAAATGGACTGGATTGGGTTGGAATGAGTTTTTTTATTGTGCTTTTTGTCCGTGGACTTTTTGCCCGTGAACTTTTTGGATTGGACTTTTGTCCGGTAATCGGCTTTCAGTCTTTCACTTTTTTTTAGTTTCAGCTTTGAAAGAAATGAAAAACGGGTCATCCTCCCTGTCAAGACATTGCTCAAGGACATCTTTGGACAGATGGAGTTAAGTCATGATTCAATCTAGTACTGATATCAATTTCAATTAATAGCACAATTTCAATTATCTTAATTATTTCGGTCCAAATGAGCAGCAATTTCTTGTTTTTCATCCTCATCTTCTTTGGCAAGACCCATCCAAAATATGCGTTCTGAAAAACAGTGGAACGAGATCTGAAAAGTCGCGAGGGCGATTAACTAAAACAAAAAGTTCTTTATTTAAACACATTAAGCTGTCATTAAATCTCCAATGTAAGGTTTTAAACATACCTACTGAATCTCAAAATTATTTTTGTTTACGAATTTTTTTTTCAATATATAACCTTCGAGAAAGATGCATTGAGAAGCAGTGATACCTTATTATTAAAAGAAACAACTCCTAAAACAATTATTTGCATGAAATGTTTTAATTGTATATATAACATGCATTATTGAAGATCGAAGTACGTCCTCGACGTACACGTCAGATTTTATAATTCCGTTAAAAACTGTCAACTACGACAAAAGATTTTTTTCAACCCGACGAGAGCCGAAGGATGTTGCAACCGAAATCGTCCATACCGTTCTCTGCCAATACCTCGACGGGTGTGCCGGTGATCTGTGTGTCGGAGAAAAATGTCCCAATCTTACGGCCGTCCAGGATGGACTTGATGGCCTTCTCTTGCATTCCGTTACAGATGATGACAGAAACTCCGTGGTCCAAGGCCCAAGTAGCAGCTTTCACCTGGGAAAGGAAAACAGTATATTCGTATCTAATTTTCAAAGGCAAGTTAAATACATTTTAGGAGAATCCTTTAAAAAAATTACGGAGATGGTTGTATGATTTTTGTTTCCCTAATTTATTAGCCATGGGTCAGGGACATAAACTAAGGTTACTCTTAAAATTATCTTCATCATTAGTCTTTCATTGCGAAGACTAGTTGGTTACAGTCCTCCACTCTTCCCTATTTAATGCTAATTATCTTACCGTTTAGAGGTCGCTGTGGCTCAGAGGGTAGAGCACTTGGCTGATGAACGAGGTACCTGGGTTCAAGTCCAGGTCACGACTCTGGACACATCCAGCTAAATCATAAGCTGAGTACCAGATCTCCGAACAACCGCAGGTGGCATAGGGCACTCAACCCTGAAGTGTGAAATTTCTGACACCGTTGGGATTCGTACCTGCATAGACTAGGCGAGATTACCCTCACCTCACCTCACCTTCATAAAGATTCTTTCTGACGCTCCCTTCAATTTTTTTTCTATAAATTTATCCCTCGACCTTCCAAATGGGTCCTTACTTTAAAATCTACACGAATACTTTATGCCTATGCCCTCCATCCTATTCTTCTCACCGTCATCGCATCACACATGTAATTCTTATATTCCACTCTGGTGTTCATTTCCTCATTCCTCACTCTATCTCTCCACTTGGTCCTCAGTAGCCGCCCCCAGCACTGCGTTTCGTTGGCTTATCTTCTTCTCTGATCTGCTCTACCAATGGTCCATACATACATATTGCTTTCTTGTTTGCACTGATATCTTCCTTAAGATCAGCATTTGCCCCTTCATCATGAATGTCTTCTTAGCCAGAACTATTCTACACTTGAAGTGTATCGAACTTCTTCCGTCCCTGATCTAATTCCTCTCCTTGTATTGTGACGTCTGCACTCAGCTTCCCTCTTTTGTAAACTAGGATTTTGATCTTCTTTTTTATTCTCGTGTTGCACTCCTGCAGTACTTCCTCCGACGTTGACGGTAGGTCTTCACGTTTCTATACTACAACAGTGACGTTACCCGAGAGTAGCATGTTAATTTATTCTCTGATCACCTCGATTCCTCTTAAATGCCCTTTTCTCATATTTTTTTATCGCCTCAAATTTAATCGTCTCATAAAATCCTCTAGTGCTTTTCCAAAAAAAATCTTCTATTAAAAAGTCTTTGGACCTGTGAATTTTTCCAGACGTTTCTTTCTTTTTCTCTGAACCATATTCGCAAAGTCTCCTTCGGATGAAATCTTAAAATGGCCAATTTTGGATGCGCTTTCTAGAGCTCACACAAAAGTAGACGTTTCTCTCCGTGAAACCTCTCAAGAAACAGCGAATGCATTTTGATCCGCCTCACGCAAACACTGAGTGATGATTTCTCTTAGCAGCCGGGGGAAATTCTGCCTCTTGTTACCCCTCACCGGTCTTCTTGGACTTCGGGGCGATGATTTCATCGTCAGTCTGGCGGTCTAATTCGCGCCTTTACTAACACCTTCACTTTCTTCGGCGGGAAATCAATGATCTAATAGGCAGCCGGCCAGGAAGCCAAGTCTCTGGGTCGTGCCCGGCGTCGTCTAGAGTGGAGGAGATATTGCGGGAGGACGAACTGCCAGAATGTATAATGAGCTGGTCCTGGGGAAGGAGATCCAAAAGAGAAGTTGGTCTAGGACGAGGGATGTCTATCACCAATGTACTCGGCGCTCCACTGACCCACAACTGAACGTTCGAAGTTCGTTCGATACTCACGGCTCCAAGAATCTTCTGACCGACTCAATCACATTAATGGAATAGTAAATTCTAGAAGCATGTGTCCCGTAAGAAATAACAGTGGATGGCATATTTTCATTTTAGGGAGCCGAATTCTAAGGAATCAATCCGAGTGGGGAAATACATTTTACGGCGCAAGAACGGTTTTCGTGGTGAAATAAGATATTACCCGTTTGCGTTAGGTAGAAAATCTTTAATCGCCTTGTGTCGTAAAATTTGAAATATACGTTATTACTACGAGACGAATTTTTTGGTGCCGAGAATATGTTTTTTTCTTTAATTCTTGTTAAATAGAGAGTAAATGATTGCGCTTATATGATTACTCGATTATCCCATGACTTGAAGAGGCACATATCATAAAATTTTAATTTAAATAAGAACTTCAAGGACTAGTACACATGCATTTGTGATTTTTTAAATTGTTTTTGGTAGCAACTTCACAAAAAAACCATGTATATGAATGTGGAAGATGTGAGGAACAAATGCAGACCAAAAATGTTACCAATTTTGAGGCTTGATGATGATGATATTGAGGCTTTTTGAGACATGATGTTGATGCAGTGACATCGTAAAACAGTCAAAATGAAGTAACAGTGAAAAATCAGCGTCTCCTTATTATAAAAAAATTCAACTTTTAATGTAAAAAAAGGTTTTTAAAATAAAAACAAGGACCTTTTAAACTAGTTGAAGATATTTCCTGAAAAAGTCGATTTAAAGTAAATTGATTCGAATAAAATTTATATTTGTTAACTTTTCTAAAACTTAGTAAATTATCTCCGATGGAAAATAAGTTAAATAAAATTTCCAAAGGGTTCAGAGAGCTTGGAATTTCCACCGGATATAATTAGAAAGCCAGTAGGTACTAGGTACTTCGTATAACGAAGTTCCCTGGCGTATACAGTGTATGAGAACGTGTTAACCGTCAGCCGCACAAACTTTATCCTAAAAAATATCGAGAGTCATAGCTTTGGATCAACTGCTACATCAACACACGCAATCCTGAGTGGGAACAGAGTTTGCTGAGTCGTCTCACGTTATTTAACAGCAATGCAAGTGTAGTGCACTTGCTTGTTTTTTCTATAATTACACATTTTACTAATGAGAAGAAATCCCATGTCAAATATGTATATCAAAATAAATAAAATCTATCAATTCAAAGTGACTGGAATGGGTCCTACTGCCTTCCTTACTCTCTTTTCCTCCAAAATCATTTAAATAAAGTCACTCAATTCAAGTTACAACTGGAGGAAAAAGTGAAAAGTCGTTTGCGGTGTTTAAGATACATGTGAAAATTTCGAAAGACTTTTTTCCGTGACTGTTGAAAACTGATTTTTCACTAAATTTAGTATACAGAGAAGTGATGCGTCACGAGATATTTTGCAATATAATTATTATTAATTATGAAACTTGCATTATAAAATAATTATTCCTCTAAATGTTTATCTCGCGTATTATACGACAAAGATACAAAGGGGCGAATTTACCACGACGTGACGTCCGAAGTGAATAAATTTGTCGGATACACTCTCGAAGAAAAATTCGGTTTCGTTTCGGATGCATGAGATCATTAACATATTTTAATTTATGAGTGACGAATGAAGTTTTTATCTTAGTCGATTTATTTATTTTATTTTTTGTGTTATTTCAAGTCTGGTTCAGGTCTATTAGGCTTTTCAGACTGAGAGGAAGGATGTACAATGATGGGAATGGAATTTAGGCCCACTAGAGCCTCTAAAAATGTTTCAACTAGTGAAACTATGTCGTTTTTTGGGTTATTTCAAGCCTGGTTTAACTATTAGGTTCTTCAGACCGGGAAAAAGGGTATACAAGGATGGGAATGAAAGGGTAGGAGAAAGTTTAGGCTCATAAGAGCCACTAAAAATATGTTTCAACTTGTGAAACTGCATCACGATAATTGATTTATTCAAGGTTAAATTCTAAAAACTGAAGATTTTTTAGGAGTAGTGAGTAATAGGAAGGTCGTACTATTCACCGAATTCGCTGGTCTTCGAAGTAGCGTGATTCTGCATCTAAATAATTAAAAAAGTCGGATTCCATAGTGTATATATTTTTAAATCTAACCTTGGAGTCCATTCCTCCCGTCCCAACTCTTGATTTTCGGCCAAATTGTACGCTCTGCGACATCTGAGAGGTGAAAGTGTTGATCATTCGTGCTCCATCTTGGTCGGGTGGGCACGTGTATATGCCGTCCACATCAGACATCAGTATCAACAGATCTGCTTGAACTTCTGCTGCTAACATGGCGGCCAGGCTGTCGTTGTCCTTGATGCTGATCACCTAAAAAATTAATTTATTCACAGAAACATTATTCAGTGAGAACAATGCCCGACTGGCATATTTACTATGCAAATAAATGAAATCAGCAATAACTACGGCACACTAAATGCCATCATAATAAATGATGACCACATTAAATATGCATAAAGTAGCATGTGAAATAACCCAGAGGTTAACTCATTAGCGCAAGTATTAATAGTAATTGGTACTTAACTTATTCTGGGCCTTAGGTCAATTTGTCCTATAAATTCGATTATCAATCACATCATAAGAGAAATTTTAAACTGGTGACATTTGTTTTTTCTGTTTTAATATTTACAGTTAGATAAATAGGTCAACGTAGTTACTAACTTCATAATAATTTTAAGAGTAATGTACTTCTTAAGTAAAAAAGCATGGAAGTTATTATTAAGAACTTTGTTTATATAAACGTATTTTAAATTATTCTCAAGAAAGTTGAAAATTACAGGCTACGTTCCAGTTTGCATTATCGACTACTGTAATCAGATTTAATACGTGGAAGTTTTGAATTGAGAACGATATATTTTGTTCGACGTTGCGTTAAGAATCCTGTTTATGAACTTCAGTCATATGACTCCTTTGATCCCAAGGCGTCATATATACATATATAATATGTATATATATATATATAAGGTAGACCGGGGCTAAACGGGTCTTGGGGCTAAACGGATCACGCTAAGGTCAGTTGCTTCTCAAATCCACAGATACAAATATATATGTTCTGTATTGCTAGGTTTATTACTGAGAGAGTCATATAATGACGCGTTTATGAATTACAAAAACAAGTGGGTGGAAGTATTTCGTTCACGTCTGCGGCCGTTACAGGAAGCGTCGAAGAGCCACGTGGACTTGTTTTCACCGCCAATGTAATTTTTGTAATCAACATCAAAGGATTTTTCTGCTTATCGCTCGTTATATTTTCAATTTTTTGGCAATGTAATGAAGTAGTAGCCGTTGATCATTGATATACTAAATAGTGTACAATTATTATGTATTGATTTATTTTTTTACGATTTTTGTAATCGAGGTTTGCAATTCGGGGCTAAAAGGATCATGACCTTCGATGTTACTCATGTTTTTCGCTTTTACATTAATTAAGGTTTATTATTGAAGTTGGTACGTACGTATCTTGGTAAGACGTCTCGGCAAACGTTTAGCCCCCATAATGGGGGCTAAACGGATAAACGGATATTGGACCGTTTATTGTTAATTACAATTTAAAAAATATATTTTCACAAAATATACAGATATAACCTTCCTCTTCGTGTTATGAAGAGTTAGTATGTAATTTAAACACGTTTAGATAAATCTGTTTCCCATATTTTTTCGAAATAATAATTAAAACGGCGGAGTGATCCGTTTAGTTTCGGTCTACCCTATATACACATATAACTTCTACGAATTGATATTAAAATATATCCTGTTTCCTTATTGAGTTTTCGAATTTAGAAATTCCAAATAATAAAGGAATCCAAGAATGAAATTAATGGAGTATGTGCCTTAATTCATAAGACTTAAAAAGGTAATATTCTCTCTATTCAGAAAACACCATATTTTTTTATCTATATATGATCATTATCAGCTTTAATCGTCTAAAATCATCGAAAATTTTAGTTATTCATTTTAAATAACGCATCACAGGATTTCTGAAGTTCCAGACAGTTAAATAATAGCGGAAAAAAATAAACAAAATAATTATATTAATGGATACAAATCGATTTTTCCCACAGACTAATTATTTTTTTCTAAGGTTGAACGCCATAGTACCTTTCTTGAACTGGAATGCTCCTCGTCAGCTTGAGGCGGAGGCGAGACGGCGTCATTGGTGTTTATTATGGGAACAATGTTGAGGCTAATCAACTCGGAGAGCGTGCTGAAGAGGTTGCGGCGGGTTTCCTCGTTGTAGAAGTCCGGCTTGGTAACAAGCACCTGGAAAAGTTTGGTTGGACTAAGGTTGTGAAATGACAAAGGCCTTCACGGTCGATGAAATGACTATATCGAAGGTTACAGCTTCTTCTTTATGGGAGAACATAGAGAGTAAAATGGAAATTTAGCTTATATACACAAATGAAATGCCATCCTTACTGCATTTATCACTTTGATTGAAAGAAAGAAAACGCGGGGGAGTCGCCAGCTTCCAAATTAGAGAGTGGAGCTTAAACTTTTATAGAGCTTAAAGGGAAAGACGCAGACATAATATTCCGGGAACAGTTGGGTCAATCCTCCGCCAACCCTCGGCCATTCAGGAAACGTGGGTGGGGCTATGTCACACATGCCGTTCACGCTTCAGGATAAAATCGGATATATTAGCAGTCCATATTTTTTTACACCCCTTATTATAACAAAAATTTTTTTTTTATAAGAAGGAAAGCAATTAA
Organism: Rhinocypha anisoptera; assembly: GCA_011762765.2. NCBI lineage: Eukaryota > Metazoa > Arthropoda > Insecta > Odonata > Chlorocyphidae > Rhinocypha > Rhinocypha anisoptera. The sequence continues at coordinate 9,983 of WURS02082995.1, forward strand.
ACATCTTTATGTATAAGTTAACGCTCTCTCTAGTTAGAAAACACCTTATTTTGCAAAATTGGTGTTTTCATAGTTATAAGGCATGACAATCGTAGTGGGCAGCGCCCCACAGTGGGGTAAAATGGTACTTTTATTTTTCAAAATCGTAGAACTTTTGATTGAACAATGA
>WURS02083005.1:0-10151 GCA_011762765.2 Rhinocypha anisoptera
AGAAGACGGGGGATGACATTAGCACCACACTAGATAGGAATGATTGTCAATAGAATGGACATATATCTAATGCTAGAGAATGCCAGGGGTACACAAAAAGGAACCCTGCTTGTAATTCCTCAAAAGAATTTTTTTCAATAAAGAAACTCCTCCATCACCCCTGAGAGGGGGTAGGTGTTGCAGGTTTTTTTTTTTTTTTTTTTTTTTTTTTTAAGCCTCGGGTCGCTTTCCACACTGAATAATATCATTCAAAATAATAATTCCCCTCACTTCCCTCCTCCCCCACAGAGCTCGCGTACGGGGCGATCGTGACGCTCAAGAACCACCAGACGGGCGGCGGGTACCTCCACTCCCACTGGCACCTCTACCCGGAGGGCATGGGCGCGAGACAGCAGCAGGTGACGACGTACTCGCACAAGGACGAGAACAACCGGTGGTTGGTGAAGAAGATCGGCGGCGAGGAGGAGGGCGGGGAGGGGGAGGGCCTCGCAGACGGAGACGAGAAAGGGGAAAGAGTGGACGTGGTCCGCAACGGGCACCTGATACGCCTCGAACACGTACCAACGAAACGCAACCTCCACCCTCACAGGGAACCGGCCCCGATCTCCAAGAGGCACCTGCAGGTCACGGGATACGGAGAGGTAAAGAAGGGGGGGGAAGTGACCAATCAATCGGGACGGGGAGTTGGAACTGGTCTTCCTCACGTGCATGAAACCTTTCACGTGAGCCATCTTGGCTCGGCATCCCTGTTCCATGGCCTCAGAATCTGGCGGCATGCGGCAGAAGCCAAATATTTGCTGCTCATTAAAAAAAAATAGTGGGTGTAATTTTCTGTTCCAGCCCACTGGACCACTGAAGCCAACTTTTTATTTATTATTTATTTATTATCTATTTATTTACTATTTATTATCAATTTATTATCCACTTATTATCCACTTATTATCCATTTATTATCCATTTATTATCTATTTATTATCTATTTATTATCTATTTATTATCTATTTATTATCTATTTATTATCTATTTATTATCTATTTATAGTTCATCCAACAAAAATAAAGTTAATCTCAGTATAAACATGTACAGTAACACATAAACGTTATAGAGTCAGGTGACATGTGGTGAAAACGATCCATAATCTAAGAAATAGGTTAAAATAATTTCCAATTTCCACTTTTAAAACTTCTTCTTTATTCCGACATGTTTCGTTCCTACACCGTTATCAAGTGGTAATGGACTTGATAATGGTGTAGTGCACTGAAACATGTCGGAATGAAGAAGAAGTTTTTAAAGTGGAAATTGCAAATTTTTTTAACCTATTTCTTAGATTACAGTAACACAGTTGGAGAAGTGAAATAGATTCATAATACACGTGGTGAGGAGACACAAAAAAACTGACAGTGCATGCTCATTGCTGAAAGAACTGGTTAGTAACTCTCTCCACAGGAAAGAGGGCAAATAAATAGATTAACAGGGATATACAAATGCTACACCAAAAATGTAGCATGGAGAGAGAGATGAGTAAAAGGTTGGAGCCGCCAAACTTTGTTGGGAACATAACTCAGTGTGGACTGACAAAAATGTTTAAGCTATCAGACAACCTATCGATTAAGTTTTACAATATGCTCCCATGTGAAGCTGGATTGACCAGCAGCAATACATTCAAAGAAGTAATCAAGGAATGATTGCCATCCAAACCTTTGTACTCCATTGATGAATACTTCGAGTTGAACTTCTCAAGTATTGTTTTTTAAATGTTTTGTGTTTGTTTTATATATGATGACATCTATAGCAGTGTACTTTTGCTCCATGATGAATACAGTTTATTATTATTATCTAAATGGAGATTCTCTTTCGAGGGGTTGACTTTGGATTGTTTACTTTACTTCCATGTAATTTCATAAATAAAATTCAAATGGTCATAATGAATTTTCATTGGTTCCAGAATGGAACTGGTGATGCCAATGATGTCTGGAAGGTGGTGGTTGTCGGAGGGAGGGATGATGAGGTTGTTCGGACAGTTTCAAGCAAGCTGAAGCTGGTTCATTATCTTCAGCACTGTGCCTTGACTTCGAGTGGAAAGCAGTTGCCAAAATGGTAAATTGTCGTGAAAATTACAAATTTTCTTTTGTTGTTTTCTAAATACCCGGCTGATTCAAAGAAACAGCTCACATTTGGAAGCAGTGGCATTTACAAGGAGATATTCATGGGGAAATAAGCTCAAAATTACTTCAGAATATAAAACAGTCTCTGTAGTGAACATTTTTTTCTCATTCTTTTGCAATACCCTCATCCACATTCAAATGAGTGATACAAATTCCTTTTCCTTTTATTGAAAGTTAAAGATATGTTTATCAATTATATTTGCTTTTTTGGTTTATATAATGTGCCAATATCCATAATTCAGAAGGATCAAGGTGAAAATGCAATCCTTACAGCAACTTTGGAATGCAATCTTCTCACTAATCTTGAAGAACACTGAATGGAAACTAGGCAGTTGCAAGGTTCAGTAGGCCTTGGATCATGATTTCAATGCAAAATTTCAGTGCAAAAATTTGCTTGTTGCTGGTTATCTCTAAGATAATTGATACACCACTGCAAATAGGAATATGAAACAATATTTATTAGTATTTTTAAATAATATCGTGTCATAAATTTTATATGTCTGCTCCCTTATTAATGTGACACAATATTATATATAAAGAATATATTAACCAGCTGTGTAAATTTGGTCTTCTCAATGAATGTGAATGGTGCTTATGGCTACATCAATTCATTTATTTTGAAATATCTGTAAATGATGCATTGTGAGTCAAAAAAAAGTCAGTCAACTTTAAGAGATGTTATTACTGATAAAATGTTGTTTACTATTATATGTGACCTTATCAAATTTTGATAACATATTGTAATTGGTCAAGATTTGATTGTCAACAATATCATAAGTATATTGCCTACTGAAATGGTATTAAATGTAACTTTGTTGTTAATTGAAATGATACTCTGTTAAATGTTATGCTAATTATAAGATTGGCACATTAAAAAGAGGAACAACTTTAAAAGAATGCTTCACTTTTAGTATTTTATAATATACTTTCAGTATCACTTGAACAATTTATGTAACATTGCTCTTTATCCATTTCCAGGGCTTATGAGCAAGCTGAAGTTTCTTGCAACCTTAATCTTCGTGATGATTCCTCTTTATGGAATATAGAAGACAACTACTTTCCAAAATGTAAGTTCCTGAGTTCCAATTATCCTGTATTATTTGCACATTATATTAATGGGGACAATTTCTACAATTAATAACATATTTAGGTGTTGTTGCATTGATGGCTTATCTGATTTATATAATAACTAATGAATACCTCATTTTATGATTTTTCATTCTAAAGTATTGTCAAACACAATGCCTTCTCTATAATTTTGAATATTCCAAAAATTTACTGTCAATCTTAGACAATGTCTGTGATTTTCTTAACTTAGCTGTTGTTCAGCTCATATCAGTACTAGCCAAATGAGACATTACTTTTAAAAATATGTTTAATCTGTGTGGAGTAGGATACTTTTTATCTGAATTTCAACATGAAATTCACATTATGCACAAATACCTCATGCTGTTGCTGTCCATGGGGTAGATAGTTCTGAAATGGTTCTTGTGTGGGAAATGACCTGCAGGAGAACTATAAGCTCAGCTGACATAGCCAACACAAGTCGATGTAATATTTTGGGTCACAATTAATTTGACTCAGTGATGAATCACCAATCTAATTGTTTAACTTGCTCAGCACTCACTGATCCAAATGTTTTCATCTGACTTGAAGATGATGTTTATTTTCCAAAGCCAACTTTGCCTTCAAAGGGTGTACTTAGGAGATGTCACTTCATGCCACCATTCTCAATTGCCACAGTTGTTCAATAGCCTCTGGAGCATAAACAAGAGCCTGGGGTTCATGAATGTGATCTTTGGTTTTGTCGCTGGAGCTTATTATTTCAACTGGAATTGCTGCTTCTGTTACATGTTTTTATAAATCTTTTTGGTTAAACCATATGATTTTTAACACAATATTCATTCCTTGGAGATTCCCAGTTTTTCCTTTACCTCCCTCATCACTTTCTGTGATCGCTTTGACCTAAGCATTGAAATGATGTTGATAAATGTGAATTGAGGGTATGTCACATCAGGTAGGTCTGGAGGAGACAAAATCGGGACATAAGTATGGAAATTAACCTTTACCCAGTAAAGACATAATACTGAGCAAAATCAAAGCATTCCAATTACTTATTTTGGGAATTTTTCGTAATGAGCACTGTAGAATTTTTTAACCTAGGACTGTAATTTTCACATCTCTCTGCCTTGGTGTGGGTTTGGTTTGGCATAATATTTATGACCTATGTCATTTATAAATACTGTAGTGGTCCACCAGAAGATTGGTCTGACAAGTGAGAATTGAGTTAAACTAGAAAAACTTAGCATGTAGGTTTTGTTAGTTCAAAACCTCCTTTTGGTATATTGATTCTCTTCTCTTGCATCACACTTACCTGATTTCCCAAGAGGAAAATGCAAACAACAGGGTTTTTTTTACAGTGGGAGACAACAAATAAGGAAATTACTTGCACTCGAAAATTGAGAAAAGGTACTAAGGTGACATTTATTTTCTTAAGGTTCTTTGGCAGAAGGCAGAAATTCGTTGTTTATATTTTGTTCAATTCATCTACGATGAGCGCACTAACGTTTTGCAAAAATTGGTACTCTCCTCGGTCATCTACTAATTGTAGTGAGTAAAGAATTGAAAAATGAAAACTTTTTGCAGCAAAATAAATATGTACTTGAAAGTTTTACTTGCCTCAATATGTGATAGAAGGCAGAAATGTTTCTTTTATTTTTCAAGCAATAATCACTCAATGAGCATAGTATACATGTTCAAAAAATAGTACTCTTCACAGATTACTTTACTGAGTTTTTAAAAAATGAAAAAGAAAAGGACACTTTACTCCAGCCAATGCATGCAAAAAAAGTAAAAATGGCTCTCTGTGTGTCAGAAGGTGGATTTTTTGCCCTCATCTTTTCTGCTATTACTATCTGATCGGCTGTATCTCAAAAATGGTACTCTCCTCAGTGAGCATTGCTCAGCGAAGTGGAAAATATTAATTTTTTTACTTCAAATTGTTTACAAATTTTTTTACTACAAATTTATATGTTTCCCAAACTATTCTAAAATTTTGCTTTCATTTTCGGGATGCATATACACTCATTTACACATATTTCCCACTCCCCCCACTAAAGTAAAAACACAAAGTTCACCTCAAGAGAACACCAGACTGTAGTAGCAAAGCAGGCAGTAGGTCTGCTAGTCATGTTTTGAAACTTGAATCGCACCTTATCTAGTTGAATGCAGTGAGCAGAATCCTTTGAGTGGCTATCATGCGCATTGGATATATTGGGTATTCTTGAGGTGTCCTTTGGTTTGTTTGTTGGTAAGAATTGGATGGATTCCTCCTTCTCTTGCAGTGCCCAACGTGAGCTTCCAGGTTTATGCACCAAACTTCTTCCAGAAATTCTTTGAATCACACGCCGTGATGTTCCAGGGGAATGCTGGCTTGAAACCGAAAGAGGGTGAGGTGACCTCAAGACCGTGGCAGTGGCCAATCAACTACAGGGTAAGCACTGAGGGATGAGGAGGGGGCGTGGGAGAGTGGCCGGGAATGGAAAGGACTGCACACACAGGTGGGAAATAAAGATCATCTTGTTTGGGGATGTGTTGCAGCCATACCTTTCATCTGCACAGTTTAGCTTCCCTGACTACTGGGTCTAAGGACCTCACACCGGAGCCCACTGGCATAGGCAATGTCCAGCATTGATTATTTTTGGCTCAAACTTATGGAAGAATAATGATTATTGCCAGTGAAAATTTCATACAGTTTCAGAATTTTATTAAGATGATTGGTTTTATTGAAAGTCAACATGATCTGGTAATAATCTTATTTTGATCAGTGTGTGTCTTGCCAGTGATGCAAATCAACACTAATCCATAAGCCAACTTCCATGTTTAACTACAACTGAAATACCTATCATAACAAGAATCATTGATTTCTGATAGCTAATGTGTATAATTGCTAATAACAACACATTATTCACAGGGAATGATCAGGCGATTCATCTGCATTTATGTATTGCTCAAAATGACTATTTTGAAACTATTATCATTTCAAGTAACAAACACAGACAAAGAGCCATATTATTGCCAAGATCATTAGTCAAATGCAGTGGAAATATGAACAATTGTTTACACAGGATGATCGGTAATCAGCAATCAACTAAGCATTGGTGTAACCAAGTCTGAGCTATAGCTGCTCACTAGATTGTGCCTTGAAATCATAACAGCAGTAGTCCCCAACCTTTTCATTCTGACCATTGATTCAGTTTTTATTATATAAGAAATTGCTTTTGACCTTTCTAAGAACCAGAACAAGATATTTAGATGTTTTTATGTCAATAAGGGCATGGTGTGATGCCATTAATAAACAACAATAATTCATGTTATTTCATTTTGGAGTTCAAAGATTTTTATTGAAGTTCAAATGAAAGAGACAATAAAAAGAAGAAGAATAGGTATTCTGTGCAGTATTGAGTTATTTATGTATTTTTTTCAATTATTTGAATTAATAATTTAAGTATAGGTTTTATAAAATAGGGATTGGATGAAGTAAGACAGTGCTTAGAAAGAAATTCTCAGTCGTTGGTGTTAAAAAAGCCATGTGACTAAGGAACATGTCCTATTTTGTGTTTGCTTCAAAGCAACAAGTTTCTAAAGAATAAACAATTTTCTGTTCATGTTTTTTCATATGATATTCATCACAGTTTTTCAAACTGAAGATTGGCTTACAGCTGGTATCCAAAAACCCAAGTGGCCACCTTTCAACCTCTTGATACCCCTGTAGTTTCTAAAGCTGCCATTCTCCATTAATCCATCTCAAACAGCAACCCTGGCCCATTTATTGGGTTCATATGATATTGAAATGCTCAAGAAACATTAATGTATTTATTATATTTTTATTATTAAAACATTATTTTGCCATTTTTGATTTGATCATTTCCCTCTTCTCACATTGGCATTTGATAGGAGCTCTTGTATTCAACTCAAAAAAAGATTTTCAAAGGGCTCCTTTGTTATAACTCAAGGTTTTTAGGGTTTCACACTACTCCTTTCATTTAATTGTGACGAAATGTAAAGGCATTCATACTTTGTCCTCCTAATGCTGATGTATAGATGTCATGGTAACTCAGTGGGTAGAGCCCTTGGCTTCTGAAAGGGTAACCGAGTTTCAAGTCCTGGTGATGCCTCTAGACACACCTCCAGCTGTAACTCAAGCTTACAATTGGAGTGTTTTTCGGGGTACACCAGATCTTTGTGGAAGCTGCAGGTAGCACAAGAAAAGGGCCCAGTTATTTGTTTTTTCCTGTTCCTGTGTGACTTTTCACACGTCATTTGACTTAGTACTAGGTGAGTTCTTTCCCCACCAATCATTCTGACATTATGCTTGAATACTTATGTACAAACAGATCATACCAGCTAAGAGTCTTTCTTGGAAAGGGTAGAACTCTCTGTGGAATGGAGAAATCTCTGTGATTATGTTTATACTGCTCCACAATGCCACAGATTCCTTCTACCAAAATAATCATACCACATGAAAATGTAACACACATTCCGTAGGTTCACTTGAAGAATTGATGTTTCAGGTGAGCACTTTAAGTGTTATGCCTCATATGATCATGTTTTCTCTGCAGGGGCAGTTCTTCTCAGCAAATACATTCAGGATCTATTTACTTGGCAACCCGATTATTTGGTGGGGTAACTTGGTCTTCCTCGCTGTGTATGTCATCATCCTTTTGTACAGTGCAGTTAAGGAGCAGCGAGGCTATGTCGACAATCCACTTGTTAGAGGTAAGGTCAATACCATCTTGTCATAGTCATCATTAATATTCCTTTTACTGCCGGAGGGCTGCGAGCCAGATGCCTGACTTTATAAGTATCATTATTCTTTTCAGAGAAAAGGCACAGAGTCCTGTATGCCTGCGGTTGGCTATTCGTCGGGTGGGCACTCCACTACGTACCTTTCTGGGCTATGGGCAGAGTCCTTTACTTCCACCACTACTTTCCGGCACTCTTCTTCAACTCATTGCTCTCAGGTGAGTGGCACTTGTTTTGCTTCAACTCGTATCTCCCTTTATAATTTTCATTTTATCTATGTGGAATATTCCCCCTCCTATAGTGACGGGATATGTTAAAGTCACCAACTCAAGAAAAGTCAATTCCGGGAGATTATTTGAAGCACAACTTCAACTACAATAGAAAATTCATTCTTCATTTACAATAATTTTCTTATTCCAGAGATCATAGTTAATATAGTACAGTTCAGTATAAACAATCTTCATAAAATAAAGATAAGCAATGGCAAACAAGTGTCTGTGAAAGGCACAAGTAAAATATTGGGGGTCAAGTGTTACCTCATAAATAATAACCTACAGAGTAGTATAACTTGTCATGAAGAGAATTCTGTATTTTTGATTTTTAAAAAACCTTATTTTACATTTTATTCCCAGTCATTTTTTTTTTTAATCTTAATGCCCATCTCTCTCTTGGGCCCAAATTGGTGGTTCTTGTTCTTACACATTCTTGATGAAGATCTCCTAAACTTCTAGTGTTAAGTTCTTAATTGTGAAATGAATTTAATTGACTTTTGTAACTCTTCAATCCCTTCATTCATTTGCTCATTTTCTTGATAAAATATTTCAGGTAAGTGCATGTTAAAGTTTTGTTGATGGTTTGTCGAAGTTTCAGTAAAAATTCAATAAAAACCTATGTACTAATATATCTCACACATGTATTATAGTGAGTATGCCTTCTTTTATTTCAGGTGTGATTTTGGATTATTTTGTGAAAAGTATATCGGCTATTCTCCCAGCTAAAGCGGCCAGTAGTATTTATCACTGGCTCATTGGAATTGTTTACTCAGTGATTGTTTACAGGTGAGTTATTCTTTCTTCATATCATCTCTTTGATGTCTATAATTTGCCGTCACCTTATTCTACCATCTCCCAAACCTGAGATTCTGATGTAACCAGTTGAATTTTTTTTAAAAGTACCTGGTAGAAAATGTCTTTCTCTCAATTTCATAATGTAATTTCCTATAAAAATTCACCTGCGTGTGCATTCTAATGTCTTTGACACTAGTTGTAACTCTTCCTACAAACATTCAATTTTCATATGATATGATAATAATAGTAATTTATTTGTCATTAGATGGTTTAACCACAACAGACATTGTCAATAGGTTTACATTAGTACTACATTAATACATACAAAACTTGGAATATCTTATAATATAACATATCATCATCATAGCATAACATCAGCACCATAATGTATCAATAACATATCATACAATACACCACATACAGAGTGATGCCAAGTCAATTTTAAAATGCTATTCCATTGACATCATAGTCAAAGAACTCTTGTAATGAATAAAATGGTATGGATGATAACCACTTGTGCAATTTATATTTAAAAATTTCATTGCCTGGTGTCCTTGCTGTAGTTGGTAATTTATTGAAGAATTTAATGCCCATGTATCTATGAGCATGTTTTAGTCAATCTGCAGAATTCAGTGTCTAGCTTCATTTTATTTCTTGTATGATAGTTATGGACATCAGTCCTAGTTAATAGGCTGTCAATGTTATCTTTCGTATCTTACAGTTGCACATAGGTGTATTGGGATCATACAGTCATAATCCGATTACTAACAAATAGGGGTCGATAGTGATCATTATATGCAACATTATTTATTTCATGAATGGCCTTCTTCTGTAGTAAAAACATGTTGGCCAACAAATCTCCATGAAATATAAATTTTTTTGTGAAGAAAATTTCTTAATGACCTACATATTAACATATTTCTGTTCATAGGAACCACATTCATAAAAAAATTAAAACTTTGCATTCAGTATTTTATGGATTAATAAGTATTTTTCCTGTGAAGAGTATAATAGAAGGAAGAATATAGGGGAAGGCCCCGTGGAGAAGATGGGGGGGGGGGGGAGGGGGGGGGGGGCAAAATATAAAGGGGGCGAATTAGAAGAGAGGTTAGAA
>WURS02083016.1:0-10150 GCA_011762765.2 Rhinocypha anisoptera
AAAACAGGTTATAATATCATAATAAAATGTTATCATTCTCTTTATACAAGTTTGGATGATGTGATATTGCTCAATTTTGTATAGAACGTGAACAAATTGGTGACCCTAAATAATCTAACAAAACTTGATAGAGACATTTCAAAATGAAATTCACATTAATCTACCAGAACACACTGATACACTACTTTATAGATACCTCTAGAAATTTATACTGACTAAACAAATGCATAACCAAGTCAGAAACTGGTGAAAAAAAACAGGTATTCATATAAATAACACCCTTGATACTGATTTTGATAATATTGTTTTTCATATTCATAAACTGTACCCAAAACAAATATTATCTTTTCCTAAAACTAATAGTTTACATTACCATAAAAAGACAATAATAGTTACTTATTAAATGAAAATAACTTGGTTTTGAAAATTTCTAAATTGAATTGAAGGTGAAATTAAGATAAATTGTGATCTAATCATCATTATCAATTTATTTCTCGAATCAAATTCAATCATCTTTGAATTATACATATTATATCCAACAAAATTACTAGAGGAATGGAAAAAAGGACTAATGAGATAAGTTATGAAACTATATTTACAACATTTGCAGAACTTCACAGTTAGCATAGATATAGTGAACATAATCAAGACAGAAATAAGAATCAACGAGCATATATAAATATACACATATTTACAAGTGCTTGAATCATTCTACCAAAATGGACCATAGAGGAAATGGCTACACAAGTGCGTAAAATGGCTGTGCAGCCTGTGTAACCATTTGGCACACTTGTGTAGTCACTTTCTCCAGGATATAAAAAGTCTGTCACTAAACAACTAACTATGTATGCGTACAATTAAGCCAATAATACAAAATATGAACACATTATTCCTCAAATGTAAAGCTCAAGGTGCTCACATTTATTGCCATTTTACTCACCAAAGGCTACTTACTGCCACCAAAGGAGATGCATGACTCTACATTACAACTTTATCAAATAATAAATGATTCATAGATCCTTGAAATCAGCTAAGCAAATTTACTTTAAAATGTCAGTAATTATATTTAGCGACCCTTGTCCCCTGCTCCTACAACGGCTAAGTTCGATTCGATGCAGTTGATAATCAATTAGGTAAACGATCATAATAGAAGATCCAAAAAGTGATTGTTTTTGGGATACCAGAGAGTGAGCAAGATCATCGACTTGAAGAAAATCAGGGTAAGCACGATACAGAGTACGTATCTAAAATAATTTCTGCGGTTATCCCTGCGGAGGCCGCATTACTTCTATTCAAGCAAGAGTTGTGGAGGTGATGTGCTACTTGCTATCAAATCTCAGTTTTGTTCGCATGAAGTTAGTATGCTTGATAATGAAATTGAACATATTTTTGCTTCAGTTAAAGTAGGTTCAGAGAACATTTTATTGGGCTCTGTTTATATTCCACCTTGTTCTCCAACCTTTGACAACAAAACCCACTGCACCTCGATAGAGAACATACTCTCATCGAACTCATATGGAAAAATACTTATCTTGGGTGATTACAATCTACCTGGGGTCAACTGGAGTAAAATGAATGAAGAAGCCCCTGTCCCAAGTGTCCATCCTCAGGTGAGAATTGTAATGGAATACTACTAATTTTTAGGACTAAAACAAATTAGTGATGTGTATAAAAACTGTGGTAACCAGCTCGACTTAGTCTTTTCCAGCTGTGATAATGTCATAGTTTCTAATGACCTTGACCCAATAACTAAATGTGATATGCATCACCTACCTCTTCATGTTGACCTTGAATGCTTGCAAATAATTCACATACTTCCCCCAAGCCCATATCTTTGCATGATATTAAATATTTGTGACTTTGTCGGTATGAACAACTATTTAAATGATATTAACTGGGCAAGTTTACTCAATGGACCTGATTGCAATATTGCTGTTCACAGTTTTTACTCTACAATTCATGATGCAATTAATATGTTTACACCATCTATTTACATAGTTAATAGTACTTACCCAAGATGGTTCACATCTGATTTAAAGGATATGATTAAGTATAAGAAGGTTTTTCACAAAGCATATAAAATTACTGGTGATCATGGTGTTTACCTTAAATTTGCCAGTCTTCGTAAAAATGTAAAAATTGAACTAAATTATCTTATGCCAATTACATCAATACTATTCAACACAATATATTTGGGAATGTGAAGTATTTTTGGTCACATGTACATAGTCTTAATAAATCAAATATGATACCAAAAATGATGCACCTGCATAATGTGAGTTGTGATAACCCCTTAGATATAAGCAATCTATTTGCTACTCACTTCTCAAAAGCTTACTCCACTGATGTCCCTGATAATATACCTATTTTCCAATTCCCCCAGACTCTCAGTTTATCCGGCATAAAATTTTTCACCAATGAGATCCTTGTTGAATTAAAACAGCTAGATATCTCTAAGGGTATGGGCCCTGATAACATCCCCGCAACTCTATTAAAAAGTGTTGCAACTCCCTATATCTGTTGTACATTCTATTTAACATGTCTATGGAAAAAGGTATTTTCCCTGAATTTTTTGTGGTCCCTGTTTATAAAAGTGGTAATAAGCATGACGTGTGTAACTATAAGCTCATAGTAATCCAGTCTGCCTTGGCCAAAGTCCTTGAAAGCCTATTTGCTGATAGACTAAACCCTCTTATAGATAATGTCTTAGCCGAAGAACAGCATGGCTTCTGGAAGGGCCGTTCCACTATAACTAATCTAACTATTCCAGCATGATATTACCACATTTTTAGAGCATCACTATCAAGTCAACACCATTTACTGTGATTTTTCCAAAGCCTTCGATAAGGTAAATCACTCTATTTTACTTGCTAAATTGGAGGCTTATGGTATTTTTGGACATTTTCTATCATGGTTAAGAAGCTATATCTCTGGAAGATATCTTATAGTAAAAATTTGAAACTCATTATCCCATTCCTTTGTCGCATCCTCAGGCATACTCCAGGGATCTCATCTCGGTCCAATACCTTTTTTTATTATTTATTAATGATATATGTTCCTACATCCACCCAGCAAAAAATTATATGTATGCTGATGACTTAAAAATTTACCATCTGATTGATTGCTGTGGTAATGTAAATGAACTTCAACTTTGCCTTACTAATTTACTTAAGGGGTGCAATACCAACCACATGCAATTAAATCTAAACAAATGCAATGCTGTGACCTTTTGTAAAAACAATGTTCCCTATTTGTATGACTATTGTCTATCTGGTACCTCTCTTATGGAATACTACATAATTATATAAAGTTCTCAGATTTACTTTCTCTCATTACAATTAGAGTCCCTAATTTCAACATGAGGAATTCTATCCTTTTTAATGTCCCCTACCTTCCATCTAACTATATGAGAAATCTGGTTATTTATCGTGCAATGTTAGAATGTAATAAATACTGTGATAACTTTGACTTCTTCAACTCCTCTTTAACTAAATTCAAGAAGTTTTTATTAAATACTAGTTGTTTGATCTATCATAAAACATTGTCGTTTACATGTTATTTTAATATTAAACATATTTCTTGTCATCATAATCTATTATTATATTTTGATGAACATATAAATGCACTATTTTATTATTGTAATTTATATAATTTCTTTCACTTTTGTATGACCTTTGTATTTTGCCTAGAAATAGGGCTGCTGCCCATCAAATAAAGTTTATTATTATTATAATTCTTAAGGGACTACCGACAATGATTTCAAACACTGAGGAAAATGTCACAGATAGGAAATGGAAAAAATAAAAATATATAAGCATAAAAAATATGCATGTTAGACTTCCAAAACATAATACTCATAAAGTTTACCTAAAATTCAAAAAGTTTGTTGCAAAACAAAGAAAAACTATTTTCTTTTATTTTCTGCCAATAGCTTTTGGCAATTTTTCTACGTCATTTTTTCCATGTTATGCATTATAGTTCCAATATTATCAAAACCACTGGGAAGAAAAGTCATATAATGAAATAACTAAGACAGGTAAAGTAAGATGCAAGGAAAAGCTCTGTATTAGTCCTCCAAAGTAATTGTGGTGTACCTAAGAAAATTCTGTGGTCTGTCTTTTTAAGCATTTAAGCTATTACCCTAAACACCAATACGTTATTGATGAGGCAAGAATTATAAAATGTTGAACGGAGAGGAAAGAGGAAATACTCAAATCAATTAATGCTGAAGTATCATAAGGAAGGCCAGATATAAGTAAATGGAAGCATCTATTGCTATGTAGTCAACAGAAGTAGTAACTATTCAAGGGAAGTGACAAAACAATAACAAGGAGAAATTAACAAAACATATGCAAGGAGTTTACCTTTTGGTGGTTATGAGAATAAAGCAGGGGAAGGAAAACTAAAGACTTTGGAAGATGAAACGGATAGGGTTGATCAACACCTGAGGAATCATTCTGAAGAGTGAAGAATTTTGAAGAATTAGAGAGGAGAATGTTATATGAGAGACAAAAAGAAAGAAAAAATTCAAAGGATCTTATATGAAGCATGATGATATCCTAAAGCATGATAATTCAATGAAGACTATGATGGAAGAAACAAAAGGAGGAAAGACATATTATGAAAAAAAATTTTTTGAAAAATTATCCTGTGTAAGACAAAGACTGTTTTCAAAAAGAGGCAACTGATGGAAGATGGAAACAAGAAACTATGTAGAAAAGAAGACTTTGGAAAGAAGCAGGATAGCTTTGAAAGCTGTCACAAACCAATCCTCAGGAACGAGGATTTGTTTGTTCTCACTTCAGATGAAATGCCATTAACCTCTATCGCACAGAGGGCATTGCATAAAATTTCCATGTGAGTGGCTAGAGATTATTTTATTTAATTCACTGTTTTGGCAATCTAACTTTCGTTCAGTCATGAACGTCGAAAATTTACGCAAAACTACATAAAACAGTGCAATGTTATACATAGTACCCTTTTTTAATTTTGGATCAAAATTATTATTTTTGTCGTATTCTTACTTTGATCTCTGAATGAAATCAATTAATCTTTAAGCCAAAATTCTCAACTTCCTTGAAAGTGGGGAAAATAACTGATGAAATCTTTTGCTTGACATTACAATTATGTACTTAATAATACCATAGAGTAAAGAATATTATAGAGTGCTCACTGCCTATGCTGAAAACAATATAATTTTGGCATATGTAGTTCTGAACTCAATTAACTTGGCATGCTAGTGTCAATAGAATTATTTTCAAGGCCACAAGCCTACTTGACTCTTGAGTAAACTTGGTCTTTCCTTGGTCGGGTCGAGCATAGTCAAAAGTAGATATCAGTTCACACTTCATGAAAATTCAGCTGTAGGAGAAAAAAATAATGAAGTTTGCAATGGACGGAGGAAAAAGGGAGAATTTCCCTTGAGACTAATAATATTTCAGATGCTCCCTGAAGCCCAACGTGGCATTCAGACACTCCCAGTGGTATGTGAGACACACTCAGAAACAGCTCAACCTAGCTATTGCCATAAATTCTAATGTCACTAACTCAACCAAGGAACATGGCAAAACCCAGAAGAGGAGGATAAGTGTTTGATATCAATAGTGCTGATGAATTTTTTTACTAGTATATATTTATTTTATTAATTATATTAATTGCACAAAGTTCCTACAGTTATTTGATTATTTTAAGTCCCTACACAACTGACCACCTCTTTTAGCTTGATAAACATATTTTAACTATTCATGTGGGCAATCCCCCTCCTATTGCCTAATTTGTGAATATTTTGGGACAAATAACATGTAGATCTTGTGAACTTATTGTCCACTTGGCCATATCTATTATTAAAGCAATAACTTTCAGCAAGTATGATTAAGAACTACATGTTAAGTTACATCAACTGGCATCTCACTCGGCAGAGAAAGACGATTGTTTAATATTTAAATACCCTATTTTGCTTTCCACATGACTGAATTTTTAATGTTCATTAAATAAACAGTATAACTTATCAGGAGGTTTTTAAGTGATGCTTAAAAACTGAGCCCATGTTTTTTAACTGATAAGATAAATCAACAAGTTGATAAGCAAAAATGCACTTATTGAAACATTCAACCGATAATAAATTCAAACCAAGTCAAAACAGATAGTAATGCATATAATGAGTTAGATAGCCCTCTTGGTGACAGCACAATACTAGAGAAGCTGCTCAGGATGGACTATTATAAGAAGACCACATAATGGAACAAGATGCTGTTAGATTATAACTTTATTTATTTAACGCTCAGTGAACACTGCGGAGTAAAGGGGATAGATATAAAATGGAATGAATATTTACAGAAAAAAGCATTTTCAAAGACCACTTTTAAGCATTTAAAACTGTGTGTGGAATTTGAAAGTTGTGTCTCATTTAATCATGAAGCAGTTCCACGAAGTCACGCCGGAAACTATTTCCTATATTTAAAACTGTGTTGAATTGAATCAGACATCATAACAAATGGTCTAGTCACCAGTGACTGGCATACTTACCCCTCTGTATATATCAAAATTTCATTCAGAGTGTAGCTGGATTGAGACCTAACATAGATTATAACATTACTGGCAAGCACAATGAAGCTAAAGCACACGATCTACCAGACAAGACCAGCATGGATGCTTGAACATAAAGCTTGGAATAAGAGGAGATTAGAAAACACTGTGAGCAATAATCCCTCTGATAGCAACTGCTTCAAAAGAGGCAAACAGACCTTCACAATCACACGGTGCACGGTTCTGAATTTGATTCTGCTGATAAATATGAAACAACAAGCACAAAAAATTTTTGTATATATATTTTCCATCACTCACCTCCTCAACACCAATTTTCCTACATGCTTCAAGGAAGTTGTCCACATTCCTCCGACATCGGGCCATGGTCAGCTTGGGCTGCAAAGATCAAAAATGTGAAGCGTCAAAGGACTGATTTTTGAGGTCTTTTTCATCGAAAGATGAAAACCATGTCGTGAATACAAGAAGACTACTTTCAGTTAGGTTACATCAACTGGCATCTCACTCAGCAGAGAAAGATGATTGTTTAATAATTGAAAATCCCATTTTTCTTTCTGCAAGACTGAATTTTCTGTTCATTAAATAAACAGTATAATTTATCAGGAGGTTTTTTGTTTATAGGGTGCTTTGACGACTACTACAAAATATCCCTAAAAAAAACTATGACTTCATGATAGTGATATCTCTTTGTTCCTGCAGGGCACATAAATAGCCATACAATTCATCAAAAGCTATAAAAGAGAAAAAATTAAAATGTAAAATATAAAATAAAATAAAAAATTACTAAACAAAATAACTTAACGTTGACACAATGTTAAGCAATCAAAAAGCTTGTATGAATTTAAATATACTATAACACTGGACATGTATTATTCCCTGTATCATGAATATATCATTTGGTAAAAAATATAGCAGTAATCAAATAATTGAGGACAGTCTGCAATTTCTACAAAAAAGGAAACTTTCTTTATTCACTTGTTTTATTATTATTCACTTCACTTATTTTATTTTTCTGTCACTTATTAATTACTTTTATATTTTACTTTTTACTAAATTATTTATTCACTTGTTTTATTATTCACTTCGTTTAGTGAATAAAGAGGAAGTTTTGTTTTTTTATGGAAATTGCAAACTGTCCTAAATTGTTTGATTATGAATAATTTCCACCATACCTGAGTTTACAGCATTTAAAAGAGCAGTACTTTTGATAATCATTCTATAACTTCCAACCAGCTCATTAAGGAAACATTGAATACAAGTGGTGTAATATTTTTAAGGGTCTGTCAAAAAGCTATGAAATGTATTACATCCAAATCCAGGAATGAGGTCATCTGTTTCCACAAGTAACTATAAGTGCAGAGTGACATGATGGCAGATAAACTAAGTATAAAGTACGGAAGGGCAATAGAAAAGGGGAGACTCACCACAGCCGGAGAAGGGACGTATATAGATGAGACGGACCTTGGCCTCACATGATTGGCCAAGTGACAGAGCACCACACCGTCAGAGAGCGCAGGGGAAAGGTCCTCGGGAAGCGTCATTTTCAGTCGTACCTCAATACTCTGTAAGAGGATGATGGACATCATGTGGATGAGTGTCAATAATCTAAGAAAAACTCAACGTACATGTCCTGGGGTCACATGACCTGCCAGGTCTATCAGCTCTAATTTAAGCTCTCCCTATTCCATGATTATCACATATTTTCCATTTTCCAGAAATTCATTAGTTTCATTTTCTTATGACTAATTTTTATTCTGTGAGTCTGTCACATTGTATCTGTAAAGCATTCAGAAAGAACTGCAGGCCTTTTGACTTGACTGAACATTCGATTACGCAAAAATCAGAAGGAATTGTTGCCCCCATAAGAAATAATTATGTACAAAGTTGAATCTAACATGTGAAAATTACTCTTGTGCAAAAATAAACTGCCTAAGTGCCGGAATAGTATCTATACCAGACACAGTGCAGAACAGTAAGGAGGAAATGATGATGGAAAAACATTTAAATAAAAAATTGCAAAGTCATTAAGAAACTGGCAGGTGATAGGACATAAGGCTTGAAGAGCTGTTACATCAACCAATAACCTCATGGTAATCCATCAATGATGATGACTCATGCATAGGCTGACTGACAAATCTACAGTCAAGTATTTGATACACTGAGACAATGAATTTTCATGAGGAATTCAATGGTGTTAGTCTCAATCATACGGAACTTCCCAAAGAAGAAAGTCTACATCTTCAGTTGACATCTTCACCTGAAGATGTCACCTGTGGGTAGACTTGTGAAGTAATGTGGACTTACAAAGTATTGTTGTCTTTCTTCAATTTTCATGAGGAATGACAAATTTCACGTCTGACAGTTCAAACCTAACAATCAATGTAAATGGAACAATCTTGGTTTTCTAGAGTTCTTTTGTCATTGGGATTATATGATAAGGGGTTATATTACACTTATATTTTACTTTTAATTAAATTTAAGTATTCAAAACAATATTTTATAGCCCTAAAAGCAATACCATATTTATGGAGCCATCCATTGGAAGAACTGTAGTTTTTCAGGTTAGATTTAAAAATAAATAATCATGTATTTCAATGTTAACAATCTGTATATAAAATTATACTATAAAAAATCACATATTCTCAGAAAATAAGTTTCAGAGCCTAATTTTATCAATATTCAGATAAAAAAATGACATTCTATGAGGATTGAAAAATACAATACTTAAATAGTAGCTAACCTCCTTCACAAATTATTTCAATTAAATATCCAATGGAACATCTTTTTCCATTTTGTTATCAAATGGTTTTTCTATGTCCACAAATGCTCCATTATGGAAACACAAAAAAACCACACACAGAACTAAGTTTCTGTTGCCCTTTTTGTTAGTTTAAGAGAGGAAAGTTTTATTTCTTCTCCGAAATGATGTGAAGGCTCTCGTGGCATGAAGATTGTGAAAGCAGTATGTTTCCAGGTTTCACTGCATATGTTGTTATGTTAGGACAATAGTTTAGCAAGGTTTACATCTAGTGTCTTCAGATCAGGGTGATGATAAGGACGGGCAAAATAACATTGTCAGTTTGCCCTGAAGATGCCAGGAGTAACTTCTGGGAAACTTTTGTCCACATACAGTAACACACTTGGTGAAACCCAGAAACATGCAGCCGTGAACAATTCCTCTCTCAAAACCTTGACAAAGGAGTTCAATAAAAGTAAATTGTAGTGTCACTTTCTTTGTATTTCTTTCAATTACGTGCTATTTTCTCGTATTCGAGACTATCTTGACATACACATGCATATATGCATTGTAATATCTAGTGTTGTTTTATTGTTGTTGATGTTTTATACTGGCCTGTTGTTTTATTGTTGTTGATGTGGTGTAAAATTTTGAATGGATAATTGATAAAAAGTTTGTTTGGTATTTGGGCACGGGGAAGAGCGGGGTTTGTTGAATGTGAAGCAGGGGATTGTTGATTGGGAAGTGAGGGATTGTTGAGGGAGAAGTGAGGGATTGTTGAGTGAGAAGTGGGGGATTTTTGGGTGAGAAGTGGCGAATTGTTGGGTGAGTTTAAACGTAACAGTTATAGAGATTTTAAAGTGTTTGTTA
>WURS02083027.1:0-10150 GCA_011762765.2 Rhinocypha anisoptera
AATAGAGGGGAGGGCCCCTCGAGGAAGGCCGAGGGACAGATATATAGGGCAAATTATTAGAGACGTTAGAAGTAAGATTTACCAAGGAGCAAGAGGACTAGCACTAGATAGGAAAGGATGGAGGGCTGCAGTCAACCAATCTTCGGATTAACGTACTGATGATGGTACAAGTCACATTTCCTTGGTCGGAAATCGCGATTATCTCGAGGAAAAACGATTGTGAACTATTTTCGTTCCTGTAGTCAGGTGAATTTTCACCCGATCTAATGTAGGGACATATCTCGATGATGATGACGATATCATATATGTGATAGTTCACCGCGTCGTCAATGGCTCATAGATATATACTCATAAATCCTTGTATCATTTAGCTGTTTGGGTTTTTATAGAAAGCATTTTTTTCGTGTGTTTTTTCCGTTCCTTTAAATCACAGACTGAAAGTACAGATGGGCGAATTCATGGAATGAATCGCTTCGACCAAATCGATTCGAACCGTATTGAATGAATCGATTCGCTCTAAAAATCGGATCCTGGAAATTGATTCGAATCGCGTCATGTGAATCGATTCGAATCGGAATCGTGATTGAATCGGAATCGTAACTAAATCGGAATCGGATATGAATAGGAATCGATTCGTATCAGTATCGTAACTGAATTGCTATCGTAATTTTACAGTAATCGGAACTGAATCGAATCGGAATGGATACGAATCGAATCGGGAATGAAACGATTCGAATCATAATTGGATCACAATAATTGATTCAAAATAATCGGGAATCGTATTAAATAAATCGATTTCCGAGTGAATCGAATAGGAATCGCCCGTCTCTAACTCAAAGAAAATCTTCCTGGCTCAAATTCAAAAGACGTTTTTATATAATCGCCGAGAATTTTGTCGGGTGTCAAACATTCCGATGCAATCAGGCAGTCACGTTTTTCGAACACAAATTTCAGATTCGAATTTTCCAATTCTCGCGGCTTCCGTACTAGAGACCCTGTCTGTCTGTACAGTGCTGCCATCTCTGTCTCACGCATCGACAGACAAAGAGGAGTGCCCGCTCATTATAAAAAAAAACAAATCGCATGTTTCTATGTCTGTCTGTTTCCAGTCCGGAGAAAAAAAATTGGAGGCCTTTACAACTTCCATGCACCCCGTAAGAGCACAAAATGTAAGATTCAGACAAGTGTGCGTGTTTCACATTGGTGCCTATTCATAAATTAGACATTCCAACTCGCATTCACACGTAGATTCGAAGGTCCCGAGAAACATGCGAATAACGCGTTGGTCGAAGCGCGAGGTTAATACGTATGGCATCGTCAACTGAATTTAATTCTGACGAAATAAATCAATTTGGAAAAATATCGTACAGATCGGGATAGTGAAATTGGATTTAGAATTCTACGACTGAGACAAAGTGTGAACAACAGAAGAATAATAAAAAACGGGAAACAAAAACATCGCCGAAATTAGTTTGGAGAAATTAAAACAAAACGATCCAGAAATGCGTGTATATAAAATATCGAGAACAAAATGGCTGCGATGGCAATAGAAATAATTATTTTTTTTAATGCCCTCCAAATTTTAGTTTTCATATCAAAATTAAAATACACACGATGCGTGCCAAAAACTAATAAAAAAAAGACTTCGTCATTCCTGTGTGATAAACATTAAAATCCTCGGAATCATGTCAAAATGATTGTTAGTCAAATAAACAAGAAAACAAAACGGAAATCGATTTTAGATGTCTTTTGAAAAAAAGAAATGAAAAACAAACTGGTGTCGAAATGCGTTTCCGAGATACGTCATAGAACAAAATAGAGTCGGAAAGGTTAGTCTGGCGTACCGACAAAAAAAAAAGATCACGTCGAAATGTGTGTCTGAAGGAAAAAAAGAACAGCCACAACAACAAAATAAAAAAAACAGAAGTATCGAAATTCGTATACGACCAGGAAAAAAAAAGGCTTCGAAATACGTGATTGGAGAAGGAAATTTCGGAAAAACACGAAAAAAAAGGACGCTGGAAAAAAATGTCCCCGGTAAATAAAAAAAATTGAAAAACCTGAAAGTCTTTTCCAGAGCGTTTGAGCTGTTAATCGATTGGCAAAAAGAATTTTAAAAAAGGGTAAATGAATAAAACGTTTTCGTAAAAAAGAGAAATTCTGACGAATCTTAAAGAAAAGAGATAGAGGGAGAAAAAACGCTGTAATTCGGAGACATTCGACCGACTCCCGCTAAAGGAAGAACAGAAAAAGAAATTGACAAAAGAAGGCGGAGATTCGCGACGCGAGGTGTAACAGCGACTTCAAACGCCTTCGACGAAAAAAAATAGATTAACAAAAGAAGGTGTTTTAGTTCTTTCGGTAAAATTTCGAAGAATATTACATGATCTCGGTCTTAAACATATTAATCATATATATATGTTTGTTAATGGAAATAATTCTTCAATCGATTAGAAAGATTTTTCAAACCAAATAAACTTTTTTGAAACTATTCTTGTAAAAGTCTTACATTACGTGAAATCCTTTTTATCTCTTAGGGTTAAGATTTAAACAAATTTTTTCCAAAAACGTCAGGACACTTTTGATAGGAAATAAGGAAAGGGAAAGGAACCCATAAAAGGACAAACACACAATGTGGTTGAAAATATATGATGTAAACCGACAAATTCATATGAGAAAAAGTTTTATCCTCAGCCGGGACTCGAACACCGGACCTCCTCAATAGGTTGAAGGTTTCCATCATATATTTTCAGCCACATTGTGTGTTCGTCCTTTTATGTGTTCCTATCCCTTTCCTTTTTTACTATCATTGAATGTATATATATATATATATATATATATATATCATATAAATATGTGTACATATATATAAATTTTTGTAAATAGGTTTTTCACCGGAAACTACAGATCGCTAGGAAGAAAGAAATACAAAATCAGATATGATCCAAACGTGAAGTGCTGGAGTGGTATTCCCAAAACTGGATTATTAATTCTGTTTTCCTCTTTTTTACAGGTGAGTTAACAACATCCACTACACCCCACGTCACGTGGACTGCAGGAAGGGTATGATTATTATAATTTCAATTTTTTTTTCTCCGAGGTTCCCTTTGAGCTGGTCTCGTGTTCGTTCATGTGATCGTGAATGTGAATATTTACAAAGAGATTTCAACCGAATAACTCCGATTGGGCTTAATGTGATTCCGCCAGTGAAATCAGAACCGCATCTCCGTTCCCGCTCAGTAGTTTCTTCGATCTCATACTTGTATCGTCCAGTACGTTTCTGCTAAGGTCATCTCCTATTAGTTTCAGGAGTGATTGATGGAAACATCACGAGCCACAAAACTTTTGGGTTTACCCGATGGAAATTTTAATTTATCGAAACTTTTTCATGATCTGGCTAACTCAAATCATCCTTTATTCACCCTCTGATCTAGTCGCGGGAAGTTTTTCGACTAGAGTTTCAACCATTAAGGATAAGAACTGTTTCCACGAGGGAAAAAAGAGTGATCAGAAAGTCACATCGAGAAATCATAAATTAGATAATATGAGTCCCGAAAGGGATATCATTCAATGATCGGGATGAAAAGGGAATTCAAACGAAAAATTCTTTTGAACTCGCGGACACTAAAATCAAAAAAAAAAAATCTGAAATTATTCACAATACACTATAGATTTTTAATATGCTTAACGACATTTATGCTCTTTAATAAAACACTAATTTCAAAGCATAATTCCGTTCACAAACACACTTAAATAAAAAATAACCATGGAAATGTTATTTACTCTATATTCAAGTATATGTGAGTGCCAGAACTACAAGAATTTAATCTTAAATGGATCCCAAAAAACTCGTACGTTTACCTACTAATTTAGTCAGAATCTCTTCTTATAATGACGTTTATATGGATCAACGGTTACAACATCGTGTATAGGAAGAGCAATGATTATTCGCTATACTACATTACAATAAGATTTTATAAAGATTTTTACAAAATATATTGGTGTGTGTAACGATGAAAAGCAAAATATTTTAACTATTTTGAGAGAGATGACGCAAATGTGCCTATGGGGCATACTAACGAGGCAAAATGCATTTGGAAAACGTCACAGGCTTGAACTAAACAATTTACGATTGACTAGAGCACGTGTTTATTTGGCAGGGATAATTTATTCTTCTTACATTAAAACAAAGCAAACTTAATTAAATTATTGATGGCTTTTCCCAATTTCAGAGGAAAATGGCAGTTGAAGGCCACCGTATGCCAAAATTTAATTGGCATTGACCGAAGCTTTCCATTTGCAATCAGATAAAATTATGATATCACACTGCCTATCCAATGCCATAGACAAGTGCACCTTCAATCAAAAATATAAGTTAAAGCCAATAATATAATTAATAATATAATTAAAAACACGTTAATTAGTAAGCATTTTTCAAAAATCCCTTTTTGTATAGAGGCAAAACACATTTCTATAAAATATTTATTTGTGACAATACGCACTTATATTCCGTAGAATTTATATTCCACTTAGGAAACGGGAAAATGCAAGGTTGTTGGAAGAGGTGATGAGGCATGGACGGAGTAGTGAAAGTGGAAAAATGATGTAAGAAGTGAGTTTGAGGTATTCCCTCACGTATCACCGTCATCTCACCTTTTATATGTGGTACAGTGTTAATATTATTATTTCCTCGCCCGCTTCAAACTTGACATGACATGAACTACTGCCGCCTGCAATCCTTCCAATTTGAGTGCCTCTATCTGAAGTCCATCCACTAATTTTGACTTGCTCACTGTTTGCTCATAGCAATTTTCGACGAATGGAGCCGCGCGCAATTGCATTTTATTCATTTCGAGTACCAAATCATTCAGGGATGAGCCCTTAACACTGTATTACATGTATGTGTAGCCTAACTAGTGCTAAACAAGGACCTCGTGTTAGACCTATCGCCTGAATATATTTCGAGCAATGGTGAGAAAGAAAGACGCGCTCTGTAAAAAAAGTGCCGTATGGTCATCTCGATATGGGATTTTTTCCAGAGCAATAACAGCGGCTCTCTTCGCTACACGTGTCGCAATTCCCGCAGGAAATCAACCTGGTGATTGCTTTCTAGGAAGCCATTTCGCGGAGAGTGATTTGACGCCAATAGAGCGTTAACAGTTTTCGCGTCCTATTATATTTTCCGTGGCAAGTATAATCAGTTCCTTTTCAATGCATCCTGTTTTTGAAATTGCTGCGTTACTTGTGAAAATTGATTAGATTGTGGGTCATTATGTTCCACACAGATTCATCGTTCTTCAACCAAATGAGAATCAGAAAGGTTAAGGAGAGGAAAGTAATTAATTCGAGGGAGAATGAGACGTTTTTCTGCGCGTCCCTGTACCGAATTATCTTCCTCCGATTAATATTTTTCCGATTATGTCGTCCTTCATATTCATCTTAGTGTTTCCATTCCTGATTGTGTATCATTACCGACTTAGACTTTGGCTTTGAGTGGGGCATTTCCCAATATTTTTATCACATGATGCTTCTTTGTGAGTTGCGTCGAAAAAGTAATTTAACGAGAACGAATACAAAAAAGAGAGCATTCAATAGACCTTATTCAAGAAAATATAATTAACACAAAACATAGGTGTTACCCTTGATGTGTTTTTACAGAATATTATAAACACGACCGGTTTCGACGATAATCGTCAGCATGTGGTAATATTGAGGTCGTGGTAGCTCAGTGGGTAGAGTGCTCGGCTATTGACCGGGGGACCCGAGTTCGAGACCGGGTGACGACCCTCCGGACACCTCCAGCTAAACCCAAGCTGAGTGATTTTTCGGGATTTTTCGGTAAGATATTGAAAAAATATAAGAAATAGTAACTTTGTTTATAGGCCGCTTTGTAGGAGAAAATTAGATTTCATTAACACCGACCAAGAACAAATCAAGAAACAACAGCAATCATAAGCTATGCGGGACTTGAACCCGTGACGCTGAGGCTTGTCTGCTGGCGTGCTACCCACCACGCTAACAAGTCCGTCAATACTACACGAGAACAAAAAATGTTTATGCAAGAGGAGATTCTCTCCTTTAATCAATGGTCATCTAACCTATCCACACAAAGTTTCAAGCCAATAATATTCTTCTTACCCGGAGGCAAGCTGGCCACCGTTGGAGTTAAATTAATTATAGGCAAGAAGTTATCAATATTGTTGGAAGAATGTATAGAGATTAGTGACTTAAATCAAATAATAAATTAATCCTAAACGTAACTTAAGGCACGTACGAAGTAATTATTAAAGTAAATGCTGATTACAGCTAACAGTTATGGAAAAATTTACAATATACAGTTTATTTAATAGGGTGATGGAATATCTACCTTAGAATTAAAGGGCATTAAAGTATAATCGTGGTCTAATTACCTCAATTAATCGGTTTAATCATTGCATCGTGGTACACTGTCCTCATAATCTACATGGTCTCGTAAGGAAACCTATGTGCTTTTCTTAATGTCCTACTCTTGCTTTAATTATCTGGAGTTTCTTATTATTATCTGGATCTTTAATAATCTGAACAAATGGATTACTTCAGGTTATAGTAAATGGTAATCTGTTTTCTTTATTGATGATCAATAGTTGTCTCTCACGCAGCTTGGGAAATGAAACCATGTCATTGTGTAGATATTGCAATACCTAGCATTAAAAGTAAAAAATCTATATTTACGCATACAAAATAGTTAAAACAACGACCTTATTTGTCTAAAGGTACTTAAACTTAAGCTAAAGCTCCAAATTCTTCACATCATTAAAATTAATGCAGAAAACAATACTCAATTTCAACGTCAAGCCAAGCCAAGTTTTAAGCTATAGTCAACCATAGTATTAAAAAGCGTTTAATTTTGAATTAGGAGTAAATTTGAACTTTAAATAAGAAATTAATCACATCGCAAAAGTTAAACATTTTTAAGATTAATTGTAATCAAATACATAATTTAATATCGATACATTTATGATACAACAAGATTATTCGTGTATTTTAGTTTGATCGTAACCATATGGAGAATCCAGAAGAGGGACAATGCTCACGAAAGAAAAATTATAAATGTGAGGAAAGTAATAATAATTTGAATGCATACATGCATAGAAAAAACTGATTGGAATTAATATTGCTGCATTCATCTACCTTTGATCGTATAAAAATTAAGTGACAAATGAGTTGTCCATACAAGGACTAAAGAAAACATACCAATTAACTGAATATCATATTCGGTTCGTCTGATTCAAGCACCTGTTTGAATTTCATTTAGAGGGTTCAGATGAATCATTCTGTCATCCACATATGCTCTTGGTTTTGAGTTTCGTTCACCAGGCACCGTTTTCAAATCATAGAAACATTTGTGTTTTAAAATTTTATATTTTCCACAAAGTGTTTTCTTTGCTTGCATTTGATTTTCGAGAATTATTCTCAATGATGAACGTTGAGCAATAATTTTAAAGGGTTCGTTTCCATCATTTTTGTCTGCATCAAAATAAAGCCATCGCACATTTCATTTGTTTAATGCAGATGTCAAAAACTCACATCAGACATGCATATATATTTAAAATAAAATAGAACAATATTCCCAAAACTCGAATAAGTACAGCCGACCGAGTTAGCCTGGGGGGTAGCTCGGCCGTCTAATCCAAAGGTCGCAGTATTGAATCCCGTCCCGGGTGATGTGTTTCTTCAATAGGGTTTTTCTATTATTTGAAGAGGTGCGAGATGACCATACCCGTCGAAGAACCCTTTAAACAAAAATTCTACTACTACTATTATTACTCGAATAAGTACCCTTGAAAGCTGATTCTACGGTCTCTTCCCGAAGCTTTTCTAGCAACGGTAATATTCATGGTTTTCTATAAAAGCACCATAAAACTCCTCCTAATATAGGTTATGGGACACCCTTCTTATGTATTTTTTCTATTTCTAACGTGCTTGGAAGACTTCAATGGTGAAGTTATAACAGGAACAGATCAAATATCGTACTATTTATCAATGATAACCATTCGCTTCAATGACCTTTTCAATTCAACTATGCAATCAATGTCTGATATCAATCAATGCAAATATAACTGCTAAAAATTGCATAATCCAGGATACAATTACAACTAACATTCGAAGGAGAGTATTTCATTTGCTTCTGTTTCTCTTTTGTTTGAATAAAGTTGTGGAGTGTATAGCAACACAATGAACAAATGTCACAAAAAAAGACATGGAATTTCGGTAAAATACTTTTCCTTGAGCATTGAAAATCTGAGATTATTGGCGTAAGGGCATGTTTAAGGAAAGATATTACGGTATAAGACGCATAAAATGACCTCTCTATAATCCTTACAACTTTTAAAGCAATAGGAACTAATAAGTAATTAGTATTTTTAAGTTAATTAAAACATCACAATTTTTCAGAAGGATTATAATTTGAAAGCAAAAAAACACCATGACAGTAATAGTTAAGCAAACTTAATTATTGTATATCTTTTCTCCAATTATGCGCAATCGTATTATGATATGATCATGGTGAAATGAAATGGCGAACTTAAAAAAAAAGTTTTTCTCTCTGCATACTACAACATCACGCCTGAATCTTCATTACTTATAAGATCAATGATTCAAATCAAATTTCTGCATCCATTATATTCCTTATTTTTTAAAACCTTTGCAAACCTCCTTGAGTGCTTATCTCACTTCGGAACTTCAGATTACTTCGCCCCGTAACATCTTTCCTTCCCCATTATCACAAAAATATTTTATTCTCCTATAACACAGGATTCACAGCTTTGAAAAGTAAAGCAGAGCTTTCATCACGGATTATCGGCGAAGGTTTTATATATTTAAAATTGTAACAATTTCTAATAATGGTGAATTGGTTGGAGGCCACTGCATATAGGTAAACGTAATTTTCGAGCTAAGAGTTTTGGGTTTTAATGGGTATTGTTATCAAGTGTTAGCCAGTTACAATTGTTAGCAAAAGGCTATTTTGAAACACCAATACACGCTAAGCTTATATTATAATGAATATATTCTTAGGAGCTGACAATCTTAATTTAATGGTTAATTTCACCAAATTCCTTAAAAATACCATCTTAGTTAACCTAACTATCCTAGTTAATCTTTTAAAGTCTTGTGATATGTGAAAAATCCTCTCCTCATCCTTCTCCATTTCTCATAGGTTATTAGCCAAATCCAGAGAAAAAGACAAATAACTTAATCCTTAATAATAAATAAACTTAATGCCATATAATTTCCACCCGTGGCAATGATTCGGGAAGAGAAATTTTTTTTTCTGGCGCCTAAAAAATTCTCATCGTAATGCTGATGAACCAAAAATGTCAAATTTCGTCGGATTTTAATGAATATGGACAAATACGATCACCTACTCATTATAATATTGATTTTTGGAAATATAGTACTAAAGGGTTTACATGAAGTTTGCATCCATAGTTGCATATGAATAGATTTGTTTGAGGTATCCTATGGAAACTACACTTGCTAGTAACGGTTAGTCAACGGAAAGCTATGGTAATATTCCAAAGGTTTTGTATGTAAATGGTTGTTTACCTTCAATGCATTTGGTCTACTAATTTTCTAACAGTTACTCAGTTGTAATTTTGTTATCGAGAATAGCGATTATATATCGAAAAAGATTTTCACATTATCAAAAATATTTGTTTTGCATCTCGAGTTTACTGGAAAACTCCGTTCCACCTAGTTGCATGATGAATCTAATCGCGCGTCTCTTAACGAAAATGTCACAGAAAGAATTTACAGCCTGTGGAATTCTTGCGGGGTACTAAGAGAGGACTATCTCCGAGTGCAATAAGTGGCAGTGAGATAAGTGTCCTATTCCCATTCCAATCGGCACTGAACCGTTCAATTAGTCCATTGCAGTCGATTGCTCATTTCGAACTTTTTCACTCATCAAACTCCCTCAACCCTTCCCCTGGAATCCTCAAATCCTGATTCTCGGCATTCACTCCCAACACTGCATCTGCCCCCCACCCGCTTTCTAGCCCCATAGAAACCATCTCAACATCGGCCCACTTCCCCCATTGCCCTTAAGTTCATCAACAGGATGTATCGATACCAGAAATGAGTTTTTTCAATCTGCTGTTTTTGCATCCTA
>WURS02083038.1:0-10150 GCA_011762765.2 Rhinocypha anisoptera
GTGCACCAATAAAAACGTCCGTCCGTCGACGCACCTGGCGACGCCCGAAATAACTGCCTCCGTCCCTCCAGCTGCAAAAATCCCCGTATACATATAATGCAGGGATAGTTTGCGATCGAGTTAGGGTTCCCTATGAGAGGCTACCCTAGGGGTTCGTTGTAATACCAAAAATCCCCCGTCCTCTAAACTAGAAACGCTTTGATTTCCAGCTCGTTCAAGTGGTTTATTTTCCCCTCTTCGTGCGGGATTCCCGTGAAAGCTGAAAACGTGAATGTATTCGAGGCAGTGAGACCGGGAGGTCGTGGACAATGAATGGATGAGACAACGAGAAAAATTGAAAGGCGGGACACGAGCACGGACACGAGAAGTAAGTTTCCGGTGTAACGTGAAACTCGTGACGGAAGACGTGGCGGAGGAGAAGAGAAAAGAAAAGAGAATTTTAACGAATCATATCGACAGGAGAGTGTTAGTTTCACCAAATTCCACAGCGTATACATGTTATTGTACTCGCCACATAAAGGAGAACAACTACAGGTTTATTTACACACGAGTTTCACGTATTAAGTTTGAAGCTTCGGTTTTGAAAGACTCCGTAGCCAGCATATATGTATAAATGAATGAAGATCTTGGCGGTGAAAAATATTGGAGCTTGGGGTTTGTTCATTTTTTTTCAGTCATTCGTTTTCGTCCGCGTCGAGTCCTTCTCCATTGTTGCGGGGCCGGCATCGGTTTCCATCCATCCTTGCCCTCTTTGGTATTCCGGGGTGAGCATTCGGTTTGCCATTCTCGGCGCGGGGGTGGTCACGGTGGTTTCCTCTGGGCGGACGCCTGTGACAGAAGATTAGAGATGTCGGGCGCGGCCCGATGTCACCGCGCCGGCCACCTCTCGATGTCTTCGTTACAGAGGCCCGTTTGGGTCACGGGTTACCTTTTGCTACACGAGGTACGAGAGCCCGTGGGTATGATTATGGTAAATACCGGTATGGGAGTCAGGGGGAGGGATGGATGCCGTAGAGAAAATGGAAGGATTTTTCTACTCATCGCTGTCTTCATTTGGCGCGCTGTATTTTTTCAGTTCGGTCAGGTCTTCGGAATGATGGCAAATTCCTCCCGATTATAGCAAAAAGACTAGATCTCCCAGGACGACGAAAATTCATCTTCGCAATTTTTTCTCAAGAGAATGTTCCCCGCGATTCTTCGCCATATTCAAATTGAATACTAAAACGTATGCCATCGATCACATGCAGGACAAATGGCCGTAAGTTGAAAAAAAGAGCACTGCACACAAAAGTGTACTGTAATTTAAGGAAGGAAACTGTGTCGAGAGAATGCGGAACTTGGTAAAATTATAAAATTTCCGTGTTTCGGTAAGATGATTTCACATTCTAAAAGCTACTACAGTAGGGAACATCGTCGAACGAGGAATATTTGACTAATTGGAACCTTCGGAGGCTGGAGTTAAATATAAAATAAATATAAATTATAAAATTACCCTAACAGAACAAAATGCTTTCTTAAACACGTTTATTACGTCTCAAAAACCGAGAGTTAACATCTATGAAGGATGTGTCCGGGATAAAAAATTTCAGTACTTCATAAATTAACTAAACTACAGAGCCAGATTTTAGCATCACATTTAACTATGTTAGAAGCTACATTATCTCATGCTGTGAAATATCTGTCTCAATAAATAATGATTGTTCAAATAATAGCCCATTTATGGTTTTTGGCAATTTTTCAACAAACTAATAAACCAATCTTGACCTAAGACAATTTATTTTGTAGATATTTTTAATATCTACAACTTGTCGATTCTTACCTTTCCGCTAAAACTTACTTAAATATACAACAAAAACCCAAAAATATCGCAAATTTTTGCAATTTAACGACGGTTATAAACAATCACATGTTCAGATTAGGACAATTTTCAATTTTTTAATACGATATACACTAACCTCCCCATTAAAGTATTTGGTAAGAAACTTCCGATGGCAAATTTTCTCGTCGCTTTCGTCACTTCACTGGTCTAAATAATCAATGAAATAGAATGGGTATTTAAAGGAGTGATCTTCACTGGTCTAAGTAATTAATGACATTGGACGAGTATTTAAAGGTGCGATCTTCTGTAAAATTCACCTGATGATGACAGCCCTGTCGAAACCTAGGTCGTGTTTAAAATAAAATTGGGTGGAATTACAAAGTGTGTTTCTCCTACTACAATATGCTGAGCAAATTCCACAAAGTTACGCCTGAGACAATAACTCTAATGAAATAGTAATAACTTTTCAATATTCATCCTACAACACCAGCATCAATATGCATTGATGTTTGGTTTTATGGATATTTTTTTACCCTTCTACTTGACAATTTATTTCCGTTTGGTAATACGAAGTGTAGTCAAACAATGGCATGACTATGGATTAGTTTGAAACCCGTCAAAATCGTTTTAATTACAAATGCATAGAAAAAATATTCGATTTTATTTTCCGTAAATTACCTTATTATTTATTAAATGCATGGTTTATTTGACAACATTAATGTTATTACATTAATAATATATATTTATTATTATATCATCGAGACAACTATTAGCTATTTTTTTTATCTTCATTCAACTTAAAGTAGGTTGTAGAAGTTTTTATTACCTGAGAGTTCAATTTCGACTGCATGTACTAAATGTAAATTAAAAGTTAAATTCACTTAAATGCACCACACTTTAAGATCATCTTATGAAGGATAGAACTTTGGATTATCTTTAATGCAACCCATCGAAGAAGCATGAAGAAGAGACGATCCCTTCTCCCTGTTTATAGCACTCTCTTGCGTGCCGAAAGGGAATTACTAAATTTGCCAACACAAATTCCTGTAACTATCTTCCCTAAGGACTGTTATTTGTCCTTTACTCCTCAAGTAACAGACCAAAGCCTAGGATATAGTAAATTTTTTTTTAAATTCCATGTATTTATTTACTCCATGCCTTCTCGTTATAATATTATCTATAATATTCTGCTACTAAAGGTAAATTTCAAGCTAATATCTCAGGCATACTCATAGACATCCTATCGGGGTCTTTAAAATGGTATAGTTTGGAAATGTTTTCATTGATGCAAATATTAATATTTCAGTATCCCATTAGCTTTTAGTATGTCGGCTTAGGATTCTTACCATTAATAAGCGTGGCTGTAATTAATAAGTGTAACAGTACACCACTTTGGCACTCATTACTCTATTATACCGAGATTTTTTTCACATTTTCGCTCATTAGGATATATTTTTTCGTGCATTATTCACTTCTTCTGCTTCTACGTATTGCCCTCCAAGCCGCCGCCCCAAGGGCGTTCGGCAGGGGGTGAGCCACCAACCATTCACACGTTATTTCATTCATTTCTTTAAAATTAATCTACCAAAATATTTCACTCCTTGATTTCCTACTTGATTAATTTACTCTTACTCAAATGGAAGTGAAATATTTATCCACAGTACATACCTGCTCACCAATTACCCTTAACCCTTAGGGGTCACCTCATTTAACGGTTACCTTAACCAGCACGCCTTCATCCAAATCTTCACTGTCTATTCACTGTTCTCTGTTCCCCAATTTCGCAACATATCATTCGAACGCGAAGAAAATTCAATGAACGTCGCACTTTGCAGTAGATCATTGCAAAATTGAGATGGTTTACGCCTACCTTCAGCGCGAATTCGAAGACAATAGTAGCAATTGTTTCAGTTGGTTTATGGTTTTTTCCGATAGCTGTGATCATCAATACTTTTCCAGAATTACTACTGTATTACGACTTCTTGGAACGCCAATTCAGGAGATCTCCGGTGCTTATAGTATGGAAGCAGTGGAGACTCATTTTAATGATGAGCGAGTTCAAATGACTTTGAGATTCGAATGCAAATAAAGACCAAAGTCTCCACTTTCACACCTGATTTCAATTAACGAACTACTCACTAATCATAGCGGATATAATGTTTCATTTTTGAAGCGATTCGCTGTGAAAAGCAAAATAAATATTATTATATTATTGAAAAATAGATGACGAAATAGTATGGACGAATTATTATGACCCATGAGGCAATACGTTTACCTTGGAATTTTTGGAAAATATGCTACGAATAATTGTTTTCGGCCGTATGTTTTTCCTAAGAAAACCAACTCTCTTTCATTGTAGTGTACTGATATATCAAAGCAAACGAAAAAATTTTATTGGCTTTTGATTTTTATGCAATTACGGAGAGATGTGAATACAAAAAAAAACATTAATTCCTAATAACGATCACATAAAACGAGAATTCCCCTTGAAGTCTTTCAGAGAGAGAGAAATCATATCGTTGACCTCAAATAGATTTCCTCCGATAACTGGAACAGGCATCGTTGCCTCCCACATAATTTAAGAGATTATAGCGTCTCTCCGTTTCCTTTCTCTTTTCCTTATAGCCAATCAGGTTCTAAGAAACAATCCTCACTTCGGTAGTTCATGAACCAAGATGTTTTGAAACTAAGCACGAGACCGGATGCCTATTGCATAAGCATTACTCACTAAAATGTAAGAAGCGGAGTTTTCCACGCGCTGCTATAAAGCAGGAAAGAGGAAAAGGTAAACAATAGCCGTTATGACCCAGCAGACCCATTTTCCGCAGGGTTTGAGTTTGTCTGGCCCAATGAATCACTTTTCTCGTAGCTAGTCCTAATGGTTAACAATTCATTCCGTTCAACATGAACCTGACCTGCTTGATCGTCTAAGAAATAAGTAGGCAGTGGTCTTTCTTCATATTCATTACGTATTAGTCTTGTGAGTAAATAGCTTTTCTACTGAAAGGATGGTATCGGGTTCAAAGCAGGGTGATTACTTTTGATACCTAGGCTAAACCCAACTGGTATGACTTTTTGGGTCTTTAAGATAATCCGAGAATCACAGGCGGTGCAGGAAAAGGAACTCATCCGTGCTCTGAATGTGTGAACTTCATGCGGGATTTACCTCAGTGTGAATGGAGCCATAACCTCATTCTTAAAAACCGATCTTAGAGTTAATTACGACGACTGATTTTTTTCGTATCCATGGAAAGTCTAATTCCATCACCGTCTACTTCTGATGAGAAACCATGTATCGCCATCCCGCCTCCACTTGATTATTTTTTTATTTCGTCCCTTAAATTAATCAAAGTAAGCGGAGAGTCATGCTTCATCTGGTTGAAATAAATTCAGAAAACTACATCAGACAGGTAGGAAAATGGAAAACTATCCGCTGGTCATACTTAGTGGCTTCTCTGTAATATATTAACTCCAGGAATTGAAACAGCATGAGCAATCAGGGGCTCATTTTTCGTATCGAGTTCAATAAGCGTTACGAAGTAATGAAGAGCGAAATCGAATAGAAAAATCGATATTCATCGGATTCTCAATTTAGTGAAAAGTTTTGTTTACCTTAAATTCCTTTCTCTTGAAAATTATTTTTAATGGAAATTATTATGCATTTATGTACTTAAAATGCATGTCTGCGTCACATTCCACATGAACTGCAAGCGTGCAATGCATTTTTTAGATGTAGTACACGTAAAGCATAAAAGATGCCATCATGTCAGATTAAAGTAAACTCCTACAAGAAACCCAGGCTTGTAAGGTTGATTTCGTGTAGAGAAACTAATTTTGAGTAGAGAAATTTCGTGTAGGGTAGTGTTACAAAGAAGGAATCATTTGAGCCTGGACCTGCACACGTCAAATTGGAATCACGTTCTAATCAAATGGCTTTGTTCTTCAAAATATTTTTATAATGAATTCATTATCACACACACGACCAATGTTTCTCAATTCACAAATTTCCTGGTTGAATTGATTTCCATTCAACTAACTCATTATTTTTTTCGCGGATACAAGCTTTTTTCTATTCATTCTCCTTAAATGTTTTGGTTTAATCACGAATTTCCTCATGCCTGAGGATTACCTGTTTTGTGTATAAGTGGAAAAATGTTTCTCCAAAAAAAGGAAAGAAGTGTATGAAATGCATTGTTTTGATTTAAAAGAAGAAACTCTAAAAGCACATGTGTGTTAACTTTATATTTTCATCATGAGCTTTTTAAAACATTTGCTTAGAATGGAAAATATCCATCCCTGTGTAATTTTATGTACTGTGTTTGTAATATGCGTACGTAATAGGTAATCTGCGTATGTAATATTTTCGAGAGTTCAATGGACCCACGCAATGTCAACATCTTGCCAGACGAGAAATTTGAGGTGGTGTGTGACAAGGAAATAAATTCGTCTGGGACTGGTCGGAGTTAAGACAGATAGGGCTAACTAACAGCTCACTCCCAGACCTCCCAAAGGACCGACGTGTCATTTGATCGCTTAATTAAGTAAGAAAAGTTATCGATCATGACGTGGTATCGATTTACGATCATTCTCACTTGCAAATGACCGATTAAGCCATCCATGATTTTTTTTTCCAGGAGGTAATGTATCTTCATCATTCAAAAAAGAAAATAAATTTTATCGGGTGGGTTCTTAAGAGGCATACGACCGTGTACGTTGACCCGAGGTAACCCGAAATGCGATGATTTTTTTTCGAAACCTTTATGTGCCCCCACGAACGAGAAACGTCGACGGGCAATGAAATGCAGGAATGCATCGCGGCCGAATAATCGAGATGCACGAAGACTCGGAAGGAACGCAAGTGACCGTAATTTAACCGCCTCCAGAATTTCTCGTCCGCCTCGTAAGCTAATACCCGGTCCCGTACTGTGTAATAATCTCCCCGCCTGACAGGTCGGCTCGTCGCGTTCCTTTTTCGCCTCCGAGCAACTTTGGATCCCAGTGTACCACCAACTCCGATCGCAGGTCGCGTCAGGGAGTCTCGACCACCCGAGATTTTCGCCGGACCGATACACTGATACCCCCGGGGAGGGAGCGAACGCCGAGTCTTTTCTTTTCGACCGAGAGGGGGAGGACGGGAACCCACCCGCCGCCTGACTAACGGAAAAATTCCCCTCGTTTTCGTCCCGTTCCTCCGAGGAGCACCCACCCAGTCGCTTGCACGAACCGCGAGGGAGGGCGCCTTCCCGGCCGCGGGAGGAAACTCCGAAGCGGGGGGGAAACCCCGACACCCGATGCCCTCGGAGACACCAGATGCCCTCGTAAGATAATGAAGAGGGAATCGTGAAAAAGAAAAAAAAATGAATGAGCGTAGATGGGTTTTGTGATGGAAAATTGGCAAAGGAAATGCGGGAAAACGCGCCCCAATTTGGAGAGGGGGGACCTGAAAAGACGCAGTGCGGTGGAGGCAGACACCTAGTCGGTTATACCTGAGACGGGGCTTGGTTATGCACAATGGGACACGGAAATATGCAATGTTAAACTGTCTTTAAATCATGTGGAACACATTTTGGGGATTCTATTTTAACCTTGAAATTAATGTATTGATACAGGATACAGTATTATTATTGTTTTTCATAAAAGATGCGTAGCTTTGTAGTCGATTGTGAATCCAAATTCGACTATGATTGATTCTCCAATGTATAACACTCGTGGCTATAAGGTCACTTTCGTGTTTATTACTTATTCATTGAGTAGTGATTCTAAATTGACCGTTATCAACCAATACAGTTTTTGAGCATTGCGTAAATAATAAATGGCAAATTTGTCGTCTTCCAATTATTAAATATAAATAAATACAAATAATGTTTTTGTAAATTAATAAAATTTCAATGGAAAAAACAGATTATGTAAAATACTTTACTTGATGCTTTTGAAGAATAGGAAACCTAATTTTTAACATAAGAAAAAGGCTCTTGATACGGGGAAAACTCCAGGTTCATGGAAATTAAAGTAAAAATCCTATAGTCAATATGAGGGGTGATCTGGAGACTACTATATCGATATTTCGGTCAACCTGCGTCCATCAACAAGGAGAAGTATTTTTGAGAGACTCGACAAAGGCTTTGAGTTACGGCCTTTTGACTGGTTGTTAGGTGGGAGCGGGAGAGGTTGTTGACAGAGGATAGGGGGAGAGGGTTTGAATGTCCGTTGGTAACGTGATTTTTGAATTTGTGGGATTTCAAACCCAACCTCCCCTACGAAATTAGTAAAAATAACTATCAGTTGACTTTGAACAGTGCTCCATCGCTGTGCTATCATTTGTCAAGGCTCTCAAAGTACTTTTCCCTGTTGATGGTCAGCGGTTGACCGAAATATCGATATATGAGTCTATAGATCACCCATTAAGTTGGATACAGTTTTTCCCTGTAATTTCACTCAATATCCAATAGCTCACCCCTCAACATCCAGGTTAGTAGTATAGAAGAAAAACTGAGGAGAGCAAAATATTGTATTTATCAAAATCTAGGAAATTAAAAAAAAACAAATAATGGAGAGGATAGAAACCTCTCCTTGAGAAAAGGAGATGAGAGTTGGGTGGATATTTCAGAACTTGAAGAGAAGGAGAAAGATATAAGTAAGGGAAGAGGGAAAAAAGTCTAAGACGCGTCAGACATGGCAAGGGAGGTGAGTATTCCTTTGGGTTCGAAGGAGAGAGAAAGAGAGAAGATAGAGGGTGTGCCGCGAGAGATGGAGTAGTATGTTGTAGGATGTGACAGGCGGGTCGACGCTGGGGGTGAGCGGGGGGAAGGAGGAGAAAAACAATGAGCATTTTGGAATTAACTAAGGGGGTGAGTGCTTGCGCGAGAGGAGGGCAAGATTATGTGGATAACTGACCAAAGAAACAGGTTTGAGCATGAGGTCTTTGTCGTGAGGAAGCGCTTTAGTTCCAACTTTGATTTTTTTTTTTTAACCTTCCGTGGGCTCTCCAATATCTCACCTCCGATCGGTGAACTACGTATTTAGCCACAACGTAACTTTGTAATCCGTATTTTTACTACGTAGTATGAAGATTTCCAGTGAACAATACCATATTCATGTGAAAATGATAAATTGAAAGTCAAGGATTTATGTATAGGTATATATGTATAGATATATGTATAGGTATAGTCAGGGTATATATACATATATATATATATATATATATGTAAATATAATCAGGGTAGTTAATGTATATTTTCTTGCTTGTATTTAAAATGTAGTTCCCCGTCTTGACCTTGCACTCAGTAAGGACATTTTTTAGTTGTTATGCATGCTTGTTGTGAGGAGTCTGACGTTTTCCAGCATGTTTTGTAGTTCTCGTAATAGGTTTTGCATGATAGTTTCTTTTTTTGTGTGCGTAATGCATGAATTGTGTCATGTGCATTGAGAGTGCATGTGAATGTTTGGTGATGGCTCACCCCCTGCCACACGCCCTTGTGGCGGCTTGCAGGGTATTATGTAGATACATATACACACACATACCACCTCATGCCGAAAACGTAAGACAAATACTTAATAGGAAATAAGGAAAGGTACACATAAAGATGATGAAAACACCGATTAAGATAAATTAGTCCTCAGTCAGGACTTGTAACATGGATCTCTAGATTTCCGGTGGTACTTTCACACCATTGCACTGCCAGTGAATCTTTTTCTCTTAGGAATCGGTGGGTTGCCATCATCCTTACCACATTTTGTGCTACTATCCCTTTTGCTACTACTACTTTTCAATATATACATATTGGCGTTAGTTGCTGAAATTCATACCACTGTTGTAGAATGGACAAACGCAAGCGAAGGCAGGAGAGGAACATTATGAACAGAGAGACGAATTTTAAAGAGGTAGAGTGCGTTTAGAGGCACGCACAGCCGAAGTAGGAAATGGAGCCCATTGGGCCATATTACGTATTCATACAGAAACAACCGCCGTATGGCGAAAATACACATTCAAATAATAGGAAATAAGGAAAGGGAACACATAAAAGGACGAACAGAAAATTTGTTAAAGCACGACTCAACCGGCAATTGGGGAAGTCCGGTATTCAAGTCCCGGCTGAGGACAAAACTTTTTCTCATATGAAAATGTCGGTTTCCATCAAATATTTTCTACCACACTTTGTATTCGCCCGTTCCTATTCCACCGCCGCCGTGTATTCGCCATTGTATTCGCCCGCCGTGTTCCTATTCCTTTCCTAATTTCTTATCATTTGAATGTTGTATATATATATATATATATATATTTTATTTTTCGTCTATATATAGAGATTCGTCTAATCTCCCGTCTGATGAAGG
>WURS02083049.1:0-10150 GCA_011762765.2 Rhinocypha anisoptera
ACTGTGAGTTTTTTTCTTTTTGTGTCCTGTGTCTCTGTACCTTCCACTAGTGTTCGAACCAATATATATATATATATGTATATATATATATATATACTTGTATATATATATATATATATATATACACTTGTATTATAAATGAACATTTGTGGAAAACTTAAAATTTTACTTAGATCACTGGTTGGTATTGCTCCTAAATAATGGGAAGGAATTCTACAACATTGTGTAGCTATTACTTTAGTAAGCATGAATATCTTACTCGCTGACCTTTATTTATTTATTTTCTACCCCAAATATTGTTGCCAAGTACCTTTTAAGGATTTTAAGGTTTGTGCCACCTTGATGCATAGTTGCATCAAGGTGGCACAGGTATAGCTCTAATTAAGACCAAAATGTGTTTCGGTGACAGGGGGCATGGTTGGATCCTGGCAGAGGACGTTAGATGGAGAACCCAGCTCCATGCCTAGTTGTAGCTTATAAGTGACCGAGCAAAGTAATTGTTCTTTATGTCCCAGATCTTCCTAGGAAGCTTAAGGTGACAACTTTAGGGGAATCCTAAACTGAGGTGTATTTTTCATGCCTCTCAGATTGTGGTGTCAGGGAAACTCAATGGTCAATATTAAAAAGCAATTCTTGAGTTTTTTATCTTGTTTATAAACTTTTTGTGGTTTTGATGCAGACGTTAATGAAATTCATGCCAAAAATCGTGTATTTTTTTCCGGAAAATTAAAGTCTAAATTAGAATTAATATTTTATGTCAATGGGAAATAATAAATTCACTTACAAACATACCCTCACTTGTATGAAGTAACTTGGTAAACCCTTGGAATTCAACTTGTATTTTTTATGGAAAATTTGGAAAGAAATTTCTAAATGAACTATCCTTCAAATTATGTTTTATCGTTGCCATCTAAAAATAAAGTGAAGTCCGGTCTTTAATCACAGTATTCTTCAATCACATTATTCTAATGCCCATCTAATAGGCGTGGGTATAGTTAAACGACGTGTGAAAATTCACACACCAGGAAATGGAGGCCAGTTCCTTCTTCTTAGCTGCCTGTAATTTCCCAGGAAGATCTGGTCTCCAGAAGGTAACTGAGCTTGGGTTTTTGTTGGAGGTCGTGTTGGGGGCCCTCTGACCCCGCGTTCAATAGCCAAATATTCTCTTTACCAGGCTAAGTCCCTCTGACTCTACTTATCGTTTAATACCTTCAGAATGCTATGATCTCGATTTTTCTGTTAGACCGAAATAGGGGTTTTATCATTTTTCAATTCTACAGGAAAATAGGAAGAAAGTCTTGTCAGTAAGATATAAAAATTAATTGTGTATG
Organism: Rhinocypha anisoptera; assembly: GCA_011762765.2. Lineage (NCBI taxonomy): Eukaryota > Metazoa > Arthropoda > Insecta > Odonata > Chlorocyphidae > Rhinocypha > Rhinocypha anisoptera. Next base: position 1,332 of record WURS02083049.1, read on the forward strand.
ATGATGTATTAATGATACATATAACCGTAGGCATTCTGGTCACATCAATTCCAATTGAATCATGAAAAGTCATATGACGTCATTTCTTACATATTATGGGCACTTAAACTATAGCAAAGGGATTAGTACCCTGGAGGCAATTTATATTGATATCCCGGAGCATATTGGCGTGCCATAAGGTTAATTGTAATGATTTTTCTTTTGAAAATAAGTAGCATTATTTCCGCTTTAAAATATTAATGGTGCACAATACCGCGCATTTATGAGTTAAAGAATTGATTCTCTTTTCAGTTAATTCTTTTTTGTAATTCAGATAATTTCTTTCAATTAAATAGTATTTAAGACTGCTTTTATTTTTAATTTTATTAAGTAAATACTTTTAAATTGGAACTTTGACTTTAGGGACTTTTAATTGATACAATGCGATTAATGTTTTGAGAGTTGTTTTAAAAGTGGCACACTAGGTTAAGGTGGTGGTTAAGCGAAACAGTGTGGAGGAGAAATTCCGTTGAGGCCATGGAAACACAAAATACAAATAATATTAACCGGCCATCGACTTCGGAGAACTGTTCGTTCTTCATACTTGCGTCTCTAGGTTAGCTTTCCTTTTTTCTATATGTGCATGTTGGAATAGTTAGTTCAAAACAATTCCTTCTTATGAGGGTGGCATAATCAAATGCCATCCTCATTATTATATTTTGTTATTATTTTGTTTTTTTATTCATAACTTAATTGTTTCTTCGGTTTATCACCAAATTACTGTTATTAATGCTATTACTGCATTGACTGTTATTAGTGAAGAAAAGCTACTTACGTTATTTAAACTTTTAACTGCAAATACATAACCACAAAATACTTATTATTATAACCACATATGCGGTAGAATAATTTCATTGAAAGGAATATTTCGTTACCCATCGGAGAATAAGAATCTCTACTTGGGAGACTCGTTCTATCGTAATTTTATTTTGAAAATAAAATTTCAAAGTCCACGCTTTTCATATCCTTGTAGTTGGCTTACAGTTTCCCACCTTGTTACACGTGAGTGTCACTTATACCGTATCTGCAGACTACTTTGATGTTTTTTGCAGCAGCTGGTGTACGTTTTGAAGACGATTTGTCCTTATGTGAAAACTTGGAAACAAGATGTTCACAAGTCCACCTCTTTCCGCATTGATAGGTCACACACACACATCTAATCTTCTGCCATTGACACTCAAAAGATGGACTTCAAGCGAAGCTTTGCAATGCTTATAATTCATAGTTGCCTCTCTAGTGACCAGTTAAAATTCTTAAATTCCCTATGCACCCAAAGGTGTAATTCAAGACGAAATATACGATTTTCTAGAAGAAAGTGATTTGTGTTTCAATGGCATAAAAATTATCGTGTCCCGTTTCATGGTTGAACATTATGTAGCGCCAAACGAGAGGAAGTTTCCGAATCAATGGAAAATTTTCTCAGTGTTTACCTCCCACTTATGAGTATCTTGTAAGGGACAAGGATCTGTAAAAAAGAGCACAAGTGAAGAAATGTCTCTCATACGTGTTTTTTATACATTTGTTCTAACGCTCTTACGAACATACGATGCGTTTATAGGACTCGTCTTATACTTGAATGTTTATTATTGGGTTTTATCTCGTCTTTGATAATTTTATTTTACAGTCACCGGCCTTATCCGTATCTTTTAATGTTTTTACGGTAAAATTTCGCCAGCATAGTCGATTTCTGATTGAAACATTCCGTGAATTCTATTGTCCTTTCTTGATTTCTTAACTGCCTCAAGTGATCATTACCAAATGTTAACTACTGGTATTTGAAATTATCGTGTATATTAATTTTATGTCAGAAGACTAAAAGTTAAGTAAATAACTAAAAGAATCTATAAAATTATAAGAAGAAATGGAATTATGTAGTAACTTTAAAGGTATTTTTAAAGTGGGAATTGTTATTCAAAAGTAAATTATATAATTTACATTTTACATTTATAAATTTACAATTATTAGAATAATGTTTTTGATAATTTTTTACTCTCCTACATTTAAAGTTATGGCTATTTTTACTATCTCGCAGCTCGGTGGGGATATTTATTGATAGCTCCAGCAGAAATACACGTAAAATCTTTTTCTTTAACTCAAATGGAACGGGTGGATAGATCGCTACATAATATCGCATCAGGAATCCTCTTGAAGAATGCGTGAGGGGAAATGCACCCTTTTTCTTAAAAATTTATTCGAAAATTGCAAATCCACCACCACTATTAGAGTTCGACTAGAAAAGGGGGAACGAAAGGAAGTAGCCGTCCTGTCAATATGCGTAGTTCTGAGGTCGCGGGTACTATCCAGTTAAATGACGACCGGAAAGAGCATCGAATACACATTTTAACGGAGTCTGCGCGGAGGCCTTTTTTTTCCCTTCTCTCTCTCCCCTGAAATGGATGGAGCGATTGAAATCATTGGCGAATCGAATTTCCCTCTGAAACTCCCCATTTCCCATTGAGCCGCCGCCCCTCTGGGGTGAATATACGACCGGGACTGATTTTTCCAAACGTGTATTTCCGCGGGGATGAAATTCAATGACCACAAATCTCTGCTAATGGACTCCCCCCCTAAGCTCCATTCGCGGGAAAAATGCAAACTACTTACCCCCCCTGCCCAGATAGGGGGGTAGACGGGATATATCCCGTTTCAAGCCGCTCGATTAGGTCCATCATGTTTCGTTTAAAATGTTCGCGTGTAAGGAATTTATGCTGTTAGTTAGAAAAGAACGTCTTTTTTTCCCGGTTTGAATCGACGTTTAATATTCCTTGGGTCAATCGAAAGCTTACCTTTTACCGTTCTATTATTTTTTTAAACGTGGAATTGATTGCTCGTGACTATATTTTATTCTCACGCTCCGCAAAAAATGGCAGAAGATTATCTGAGATCCAAGGGAGGGAGAGAGAGTATAGTTGTATCCCTTTCTCATGAATCTCTGTCATATATGCTGTCAATAAAGATCAATGCGTTGGCGAAAAACGTTCCGCTACGTCGGTATATATTAAGGTGATAATTAATACTGATTAATTTAATGATTCCTATACACTTTATTGCCATATATTAAGAGGCCAAAATTAAAATCTCATTAAAGTAGCAAAGATTCTCCAATGCATGACAAAATTAAAAGTTATCGCTGTGTAATTTTTAGCAGTTCTGCAATTTTTGTTTTTTTTTTTACACTCCCTTTTCCTCTTATTTTAATAAATCCCTCACGTTCTCGCAGATTTGTTTCTTTATCCTTATGCCTACAGCTGAAAAGTGTTCTTTTCATAGCTTGGTATACTACAAATATTCAGAACCTGGTTTTCTTGGCAATCTTTACGCTTTGGGAAAAAACCCTCTGTGACTGTTCTGTTTTTTTTTACATCTAATTGTCACTCGTTTTAAGAGAACACTTTCTCCGTTTCTCCAATAAACGAAATTCACGCTATACTTGGCGCAGACTATAGAAGATCATCCCAATTGTTAGCTTTCTACTCTTCCTCGACATTTATCGTACTGGAGATTAGTATAAATAACTTAAAAAATGATGTTCTGGTTAATTGTGGATGTAATAAGCTATTAATGTAAGTGCTAAGTAAGTCCTCAGGGGGAAATTTTCCCTTTAAAAATTTAACACTTATTTTTCCTACAGTTTAAAAATTGTCTTTGGGATAATTCTTCAAATGGAAATTGTAAATACCAACGGATATGTATTTAATTGCTAATCATTAGTGACCTAGTTGGTTGACTTAAATTTTTAGTAATCAGGAACTGGCACACAATCAAGGTCTTAACTTTTAATTATTTTCACAGATTATTATAAACAAGACCAGTTTCAATCGTTCAATACCGGTCTTGTTTATAATATTCTGTGTAATTAAGTAAAAGTTAACACCTACATTTTGTGTCATTATTGAATTCCACCAAGTTAAGGCCTCCTTCGTAAATGTTTATCAGGGACTGATTAAGTTACTTCCTTGCATATTACATTTCCGAATATTATGGATTTATTTCTCCGAAAAGAATGAGTTTTACATACCTAAAGTCCATTTATTTTATTATTATATTGATCCTTCATCATCATCATCAGTACTTCAATCCGAAGATTGGTTGACTGCAGCCCTCCATCCTTTCCTATCTACAGCTAGCTCTCTTACTCCTTGGCAGGTCTTACTTCTAACGTCTCTAATAATTTGCCCTATATATTTGTCCCTCGGTCTTCCTCGAGGGGCCTTTCCCTCTATTTTTCCTTCTATTATATTCTTCACGAACCCATTATGCCTCAGGATGTGTCCTATGCACCTCATTCTTCTTTTTCTTATTGTACCCCACAATGCCTTAGTTTCCTTTCAGCCGGTACATTTATTATCAATAAATTAAATTAATTGGTCCATCTGAATGCAAGTAGAAATCACGTAACTCGGCTATCAAAAAGTAACAGAAGAAAAAATGACTGCAATTCCATTTTTTTCTGCTACTTCAAGGTAAAGTTCAAGTTAATGCTCAAACTACCTCTCAATCTATCAAGGTTGCAAAATGTTATGGCGTACGTGTTTTAGATTCAGTCAATTCTCTCTCTCTAAAATGTAGCTGGTGTGATTACTGCAATATAACGCTAAACGCAGAATATCATGTTCAGACTGTTATAATACTGTGGGAGAGTGGACCCTTGCGGGATGGTGGTCACCTGCGATAAGATGCAGTAGCAGTAGGCAGGGTCAAACAGAAACCTAACTTTACCACGTGAAATGCGTACCGGAGGTATAACCACTTTGACAGAGTCATTCAACGAAATCAAAAGAATACTTGATGCTGCTTTTGCGATGATGCAACATTTACCGCCCAGGTCCTAAAGCGATTGGAGTAAGCATGCACTAATAAGAGGTGTATCGAGTAGAGTCAGAGAGAAATTTATTGGCATATATACATTAAGACGATGCAGTAGAAGAGACGTCCAAGGGTGGTACTGTTAATATTAGTATTAGTAACGTAATCATTACTTTTGGTCGTCTCAGTGCATCTTGATAAAAAATGAGAACGGACATAAGTAGCATATGATGCTTTTTTACACCCTCTCGTTCCCAGTGAACTCCACGACACGGGCCACGATATGTGACGTCGCACCTATTATGAAGAATGATGATTCTGTCTGGACTGAACCGGATAGAAGTTAGAACCTTATATCGCAGCCAAGGTTGATGAACCCACATGTGAAGGAAGATATACGGTAGTACCAAATGAACGCGTGTTAACTGATCGAGGGTGTTGTTGTCAATATTGCCCGATCATTATTGACATATCTCAGCGGCAACCTTTCTGTCAACTTTGGACACTTTTAGCACCGAGAAAAAAGACTTCCTAGATCCCTGTAATCGTGATATGAAATGTCAAATGGCGTCGACCACTTATTCTGTATGGCTTAAGGTATTGTTCCGCAGCAGCTGTTTGGATACCCTTAACGTGCAGCAGATAGACTTAACGTTAGGATGAAAATTCATCAAATATACTGTACACATAGGTACGATATCTATTTTTTCCCATTACATCCTTGGTTACTAAATACGGAAATTTTTTCAAAATGACATATTTCAAGCTTCCTGTTTAATTTCCTTGACTTAGTAAAGGATTTATATTTTGTTAAAACTTCCATGACGATTAATAAATTGTTTTGAGAGAAGATCTTGTTTAGATATTTCCCTAAAATCCAATATGATGATTACAACCTCTAAAACCGTTTTCCTGGTAGCTCTGGCTCCATTTTATAGCAATCTATGTAAGAGACTGAATTCCGGTTATCCCGTGCCTACTCATAGGTTTCTTCCAGATTCACTATAGCTATAGAGAAATAAAAACCCCTTCTCCATTCTTTGGAATGGCTCATCTGCCAACCAACGAGTACAGCAGACTATAAAAGAGATCTGAATTTACATTACAAGCACGTCCTTTTTGTGATTTCACTGCCAGTAAAAATATATCTCGATTCAACTTTCCAATGTTTCTTATGCGACTATTTATTTGCCGGTGCACATCTACATGCTGGTAATCTCTACGAGGAGACTGTGACAGGATTGACTCTAATAGCAATATAGGATGCGAATCACGCGTTGGGATTCAAATATGAATCTCGTTACGAGATAAGAAGAGGTTTAAGTGGAGTCTGGAAAGCTGAAACTGCAGGCGCTATGACACGCAATGGTTTCATCCTTTGGATTTTTATTCCATCTTCACAGCCACTTATATTTTGCCTTTATTCAGCAACTGAGATGTGTAAAATCCAGTAGTCCTAGTATGAGCCTCATTTAGAAGGACTTGGATACTGGTCAGCCTAAACTGGATCTAAGTGTTAAAATGAAGTTATGACGCCGTATTCGCCATTTCGGATATCACAATGTTGGCTGATGGATTCCTCTCGGGTCGATAATCAGGTGGGATTGTTGGAGGACGCCTTGATGGCTAACTACGCAATCGTCCTCATGGCAATAGGTCGTTGCCCCTGGAGACCATAACGGAGCTAGTTATGGACACATCGCCGATCATCATCCGACCCGGGTGAATACCCCAGAGGTGTTTTTCATCACAATTTGCCAAGGCGGCAAAAATTCTTTTAAAATAGTGGTTTTACGCCACTTTAATTAATTAAATATCAGTAGACCCATAGGCATAGTCATTGTTTTCCCCCTTGCGTATGGTAAAATTTTCTGTAAAAACGAAATTTTTTTAATAAAACATGGGTTGCCCACGGTAACCTTTTTCTTAATACCACCGGTAAGTTATCTATGAGACTGTAAAAACTTTTGGGTTTCTGAAACGGTAATGTTATACTGTCTCGTAATAATGATATTATAATAATTATAATAATTCCTTTGATATTCATCCAAAGAAAACTACAATATTACAGCTGCCTGCCACATTCATCAATGTTTTATTTACATTATGCGTTCATGTTACTAGGTGGCGTATAGCAAAGTCGTGTCTCATTAGTCGTTGTATAAAATGATTGGACTCTTTGCCGGGTAATTCCCGCGGCGTTCGGACAATAAGGCCAATCCTAAAAGTCCAACGACAAAATGTCCAAACCAAAATGGACAAAAAGTCCAGTGAACATAAAGTCCAAATTCAAATATAAGTCCAAATCAAAATGGGTTGGGTTTTTTTTTTTTGGATTGGCCTCTTTTGTCCGAGGACTTTTAGGATTGGACTTTTTGTCCGGTACACAGAACCAGCTCTATTTCATGAAACGTTTTATAAAAACTAGCTTTTACGAAAACTTTTTGTCGTGAGCAACCACAGCTCCATAAAATAGAAGGGATTTCATTTTTTTTAAATGCTGACATTTTACCTTTGTTCAATCGGCATTATACGATTCCTTGCTTTGCCATTTCAATCGTCTAGCATAGACGATTGAAATGGCAATCGACAGAACTATAACCCTTTTACACTGAAAGACCTTATAATTACATCACATCGGAAATTTGAAATTACTTATGGATTCATAAACCTGGAATTCTACTCAAGCACGTCTAAAATATTGCAAATCGTTTGTTTTTTTCTTGTATTTTACCCCATTCGGAGTGTTCCTAAAAGTCCTCCTTTCTCCTCCCAAAACACAATTGACTCAGCAAATTTCTTCATCGGTCCCTAGTGCTTCATTAAGTGTGTCAGATAAGACGATATACCCTGTTGTTTTCAGTGTTTTCATTATATCTATTCAATTTCCCCTCGCTCTTTTTTCATATTTAATAACAACTTTATTAGCTGAACACGCATGCAATATGATATCAAATTAACACAAATAAGTAAAGCTGTAATGTAATGCAAACCTAACTTATGATCAAGTATACACACGAAAACCATTAATATCATTAGGAATGTAATAATTTGATAATTTCAGGTAGGTTAGATATGTATGACACTTACATACCTTATAATATACATAGTTGTATAAGAACATATATATAGCCGACCGGGTTAGCCTGGTGGGTAGCGTGCTCGCCGGCTAATCCAAGGGTCGCGGGTTCGAATCCCGCCCAGGGCATGGATGTTGTGTTTGTCCAGATAGGTTTTTCTATGTATTGAAGAGGTGTAAAATGAGCTGTCGAAGCACCCTATAAACAAAAATACTACTACTAAGAACATATATATCATAATTAATATCTTGGTAATAATAATCGTATAATTGAGTACAAATAAAGGAACATAACAGTGAAAATAATTTTAATCTTTTGTCTTTCTCTTTAATTGATTTAACTGCATGGCCCCGCTAAGCCCAACAGTGTATTGCTAGCAGGTTCCAACTAAATTATCATGGTGTACTTTGCGTTTGCAAATAGAGTTAAATCATAACCAATTAATTAAACCTTGTCACGAGTATGTGTGAGCATACAACGTGACAGTAATTTTTTATTGCGGCACATTTCAGCATTCCTACTATTCCTCTTATTTACCCTTTTAGATACCAAACCATCTTCGTTTCATGGTGTTCAATGACTCTCTCGTCTTCCTTTGAATTACTTCATCACTTCTTCATTACTTATTTTCTTTTTCCATAATATTTTTTCTGCTCTTCTCCAGCACAACATTTCAAAAGCCTCTATCTTCTTTTTTTCTATTTATTCACTATAAAGAGAAAAACAGAGGGTAAATAAAGGCTTTTGAAATGTTGTGCTGGAGAAGAGCAGAAAGAATATTATGGAAAAAGAATATAAGTAATGAAGAAGTGATGAAGTATTCTATATTTTCAGGCATAACTATGTGGAAATCCATTTCTGAGAAAAAGGAATAACGTACTCCGTATTTTTCCA
>WURS02083060.1:0-10149 GCA_011762765.2 Rhinocypha anisoptera
ATATAAGTGCATATAGTTGTATATGTAAGCAATTAGAAATTAAGTACGAAGACAAAAACAAAAATAAAAAATTACACATTTTATGTGTAATTGCAGGGTGTTTCTCTAAAACCTTTCATAATGAAAGAATTCCACCAAGTAACGCCTGAAACCACATCTTATTAAAAAAATAACACTCACAAGACTTGATAGCTGAATTGTTTTCATCCAGTGCAGCATGAATGTTTCATCAGGAGGATTTCACTATTATTTGCGCTCATAAAATCAGCTTGATAAATCGAAAAATATGAGTTTATATTGGAGGAGAAAGTAGAAACCGCGTTATGATGTAATACAGACACCGCGAATTCCATTGGATACATCAAAATATCCCACCCATATATGCCTGCACGTACGGATCTTCCGGCACTAGTTCCCCTGGAGGAACCCCGTAGACTCCCTTCCCTTCGTTGGCTCATAATTCCTTAACCTTCCCTTAAAACGGTGCCTAATGCCTCACGCCTCCACCCGACGAAACCCTCATCATTCGGTCCCCGGCCAGAATGGGACGCACAACTTCTTCAGCAACCCCACACCCCAAGCTGCACTCCCTCTCCGCCCTTCACCTGTGCGTTAGTGTAGGTGTGTGTGTGTGTGTAGACTAACCCAGCTGTTTTCCAGAAGATCCAAGGCCCCTTATGTCGCCAGAGAGAGAACACGAGATAGAGGGTTGAGAAACAAAGAGAGAGAGAGAGGTAGGGTTGGAACCTTGGAAGAGAGGAGTTAGGGATAAAATTTCGAGTCGACGAGAAATATCTCGGGGTAAGGTGATGGCGGCGGTGGAAGCTCCGAGGGACGGAACTGGGAGTAACACCCTCACGCACGAATCCCTTTGCTCGAGCGGCTTTCGTTGCTTGAATTCGATAAAACTGAGAACCAAAGCCTAATTTAATATTTCATCGATTATCATAGTCGCAAATCAGTACCAAAACCAGTCCAATCTCTTGTCCCACGCAATCGCAAATAGACCGGAACGTCATTAGTCGTCGATGGCTTGAGTACGTTACTGAGGGGACACAAATTACGCTTCGCAGGCTGGGTTAATACACCACGAAATTGAAAAATTTGCCTGTTAATCTCAGCTAATCAAAGCCGCCATCATTATAACGAATTTTCATTGTAATCTTAATCTTCAAAATGCCCACAAATTGACAAAAAAGGGCCATCGTCACAATTAGAAATTCTTTCGATGGAATTCTTTAAGCGTATTATATAAATAGTCTGTCTGATAAATCGATATCCGTGATTTCCGTATGTTCTAATATCCCTAAATAATAATTTTAGCTAATGAATTAGTTGCTTCTTGAAAAGTTTCAAATTAGGTAACAATATTAATGGCTTATCTTTAACCTAATCTTCTTTAAAAGAAAATACGTAGCAAGTAATAATTTGAGAGCCAAGAAAATAGAAGATATTTATTTCTGGAATTATCAAACTTAAAATTTATGTTTCCACTTCATATAAACATTAAATATTTTATCTTACGGGAAGAGTCGTATTTTATAAAATCCATTTGCCAGTCAAATATAAATGGGTTGCAAGGGAATTGCTATACTATCAGTGAATTGGCAGTTATTTCAAATTGAGATAAAAACATTTGACTTTTTCATAGTTGTTATTATTGCGCGAGCTTCCAGGAAATAAAGCTCTAGATTTTTTTATAGAACTGGGGAAAAAATTCTGTCTTGTTTTTTATAATACATTTCCTGCCGTCGATATTAATGCATTTTGATAAACGTGCAAGCCAACGAGTGAAATGTGAATGATTCACCTCAAATTATGTTTGCTCGGGAATTGAATCTTCAGGAACCTTTCCTCAATATCTTTGGAAAAAGTAATTTTCTAGAAATTTCAACTCAATTAAAATTGCTTCTAGAGGAAGGATCGTAAAACCATTTCATGAATTGATGTTTTAATATCTGTCATCTCTTATTTGCCTCAAGGATGAAGTTTCATCTCGGCTAGAAAATTTACGTCCGCTTTACAGACTTAAACTCAACTAGGTTTAATATCATCATTGACCTGGAAATTTTTACTCAAAGTTAACATGGATGCTCTGAATATTTTAGTTCTAGCTAACTTCTAGCTAGTTTCAATCTAGTTTCCAATTTTACGATGTTAGTTCCTTAGAAATCGCTCCTTTAGGAGGGAACATGTAACATAAATCTTATAATTTACTTCAACCACGTTAGCCAATGTCTATCTAGCACTTTTTCATTTACTTTGTTGTATTAACTCATTTATTTACTTATTTTCCTTTGAAACTAATTTTAATTAATTAATTTTACGACTTTTAAAACAGAATACCATTGATATGAGTAAGTTTACTGGCAATGATTGAAGTGCATTTTTAGAATTTCAAATACAGGACAATTCGTGATTATCTTCGAGGATATGGAGGCATGTGAATATCTATAGCAAATGGAGTAATATAAGCATATTGGGACAGGAAACTAACTCTTTAGATTCTGAGTGAACATTACTTGTTCTCGTTATCTGTTGACTCACCCTTGTTGACATAATAGACGTCAATCCTTGATTCAGCTTCTTGCAGTTCCAACCTATCATGATCGACAACAGGGAGTGCATGTTCATTTTAAATCGCATGGTAAAAAAGATAACATGAAGACACTATCTCCATTGTAACCCCTTTAGAGAATGTTGCATGAGGCACAACTCCCTCCCCAAAGGAAAATGTCACAGGTAAGCCACTAAAATCGAGTATCTTCATCTCCAGATGGACTTAATATCTAATGACTAGGAGGTTCAGCATTAATTAATTCACTGTCATTCTGTTATTTTTAGCAATGCAAAAGCATCCTTCAAATGCACTTCTACTTCTAAGCATTACCCTGCAGACCTCTGAAATGGCGTGTGACAGGGAGTGAGCCACCACCAAACACTTACATGAACTCTCAAATGCAAATGTTAAGAGACACATTGCACTCAGAATGAAGCAACGCTCATAAAAAATAAAATGGTAGAACATCATCCACAACTTTACCCGTGGGGTAAATGTATCACGCATTGATTGTGTTGCCTCTAAGTAATTTCCTTTAATATCTCACATGAAATATTTCTGTTAGCGTTTTCCCAGAGATCATATGAATCACACAGTAAATACAACACACTTTTACAAAATCAATTTATAGTTACATCATATGTTTGCGCTGCTCTTGATCCAGGAATTGGTCATCTGTGTCCCAAAACGGATGGATTTGGTCTAGAGAGACATTTTTCTTGAATATATGATTAAAGTCGAAGGAAATAACGATACTTTGGGCACTGACAACAACCGTCGCAATAAGGTTTTTATGCGGTGAAATTTAATTCTCAAAAAATTTGACAGCATACCCTGCGCTGCATCAACAGGGTAAGGTGCAATTAATTAGCGCTGGATATTCCGTTCTCTTTGGAAAAAATTGATTTAATTGGATTCTGGAAGAAGGTCGGGGAGGGAATAGGAATTGTAGAGTGAGGGCGGGGTGATAAAGAGGGGGTAAAAGCTTCAAGGAGTCTCCTTGGGGTGGAAATGTCAGGTGCAGGGCCATGTCATTTAGGACCGTGGGATTCCTGGATAATTGTCTGGAATGGGTGGGAGGAGCGGAGCGGAGTGGTCCAGGACGGCGTTAGAGATGTGAAGGATTCGTCCCCCTTTACGAATGGGACAGGAATAGACCAACGATAAACGTGAGCAAAGAGTGAGATGGGCCTAGCCCGTCTTGCTCCTAAAATCCCAACGTGCAGCCTTACTGTAAAATATTCTAGGATAACTTAACCCGAATGAACCTTAACTAAAAATTAGTCACAAATGCTGTGTATAATCAATTATTAAAAATATTATGGGAATTTTCAATAGTAATAAAATGATATCTAAACCATTAGTACTAAATTGTACTATATTAATTTATTCTAAAGAAGGTCGTCTCTGCTCTTCTTTCATTTGAGCATATTTTTATTTTATTTGAGTCTTTATGGATAACTTGTTGCGATATATATTCTCACGGCCGCATGACCATCCTGACGATAAAAATTAGGTTTATAGCATCACAGCACCATTCCTGATAACCTTCTCTATGGTATTTGTCGATCCCAGTTCCTTGCTTAATTCCATCTTTACTAAGCTAATTAAGTAAGTAAGCTATTATGCTTTCAATTTACTTAGAAATTGTACTAGACTGTGTTAATATAGCTCCAAATTTTTAAAAGTAGTCTACTCCTAATGAAGATGAAAACACTTGTTTTTTCCACATGAACATTTTTTATTATATACGACTTAGGATTCGACTTACATAGTCATCTTCAGGTCTTCCTGAAGATGACTTTGCAAGTCGAAACCTAGGTTGTATATAATAAAAAATTATCATGTGGAAAAACCGTGTTTTCATCTTCATTATGAATCGCTTCCACAAAGTAACGCCCGAAAATACCCAATTTAGTCTACTCCTATTTTTTCTCCTTCCAACCATATGTTTAGGGTTACGTATTTTCTATCCTTATTACCTATCTTTTCTTTTTATTTATTTACGTAAGTAAAATCAGAGAGATAGACTGCCTAACAGATAGATATAAGATATTATTTTTTCCACGGACAATTGGAGACCAAAATAAATACCACCACACTCTCGGAGATAATAGTTAGGGTAACTAGTGTATATATGTATAATATCTTGCATGTTTTTTTAATTAAATTCTAATTGGTTATGTTCCCGAAAGACATGTATTTTCTTTTGTCATTGAAATTGTTTGCATGTAATTAGTTTCTCATGTAAATTATATCTAATATATGCATGTGGGAATCCATACCTGGTAATGGCTCACTCACCCACCTTTCACACGCCCTTGCGGCGACTTGTAGGGCATTACGTAGACGTTACAGACTCTCCATTCTTCTATCTAGTCTCTCTTATAACCATTTATTCTTTATCATCACTCACCATTATCCCGATGCTATCTCCAAGTGCTTCCTGCGTCAACTTATTCGCGTACAGGTTGATAAGAATTGGTGGCCGGTTAGTAAGTACTCCTGCCTCCCTATAGTCGTTTCCTTTTATTCCCCGACCTCAACTCTCACTACTACATTTTGGCGTAAACGTTTCCTGCCTTCCAGTCTATGCCCACCTCTCTCAGCATCCATATAACCATATCCCATCTGACCGTGTCTAAAGTCTTCATAATCAATGGAACCGACAAATACCCTCTGTATAAGGAACGTACTAGTAACGGTAAAAACAATAGGGTAACATTTATTTTCCGTGTACAGAATCTTGGAAGCTGGCGGACAACTCTTCAAGTCGTCGACGCGGCCTTCCTTCGTCCTACGGTTATCGTTTGACGCCGATGTTGTCGGTGATTTACGGGTATCGATGCTCGTCCCAACAGGGAGGAAGAAACCCGCCGGGGTCCCCGGAAGTGCTACTCACGTGCCGCTCCCGCGAATCTTCACCTGACACACACCCGCACACACGCCGATCCTCCGCCCCCCACCGTGAGAGAGGGCAAAATAATGGAGCCGCGGAAAGCTTAGACGGGGATCACCACCACGAAGAAGGCAGAGAACGTACACGCGTACACAATGCACGCCTTTCCCGTGCACACGCACGCGCTTGTGTTCGAGGAGTTTACCGCCCGCGGCAGATCCCCGCCCCCTTCCTCATTAGTCACCCGAGAGAACTCGGCGAAGACATCGTTGAAGGGGGCGTTCCCGAACGGTGAGCGCTAATTTTATTTCCGAGTGGGAGAGCGAGCAGGAGCCCTCCGTTTGCCGTGCACCAAGTTTGGAACAAGCGAAGGGCCTGAACGATTTCGCCGCTCGCGGAGAGCGAGGCGGATCCACGTGAGGAGCAGTGAGCAGCTCCAAAACTCAAGCTCTTGAATTTTACCTTCACCCAGTAGTTGCGAATATGTTATGCTCTCTCGATTTGATTCAAAAACCAACACTGTAGATCACATGCCTTTTTCAGTCTATTAGCAATCCAAATTTCTCTCGAAAAAAAAATCGTCACCATGTTTTCCTTCCCGTTGCCAGGTGGGAAATCATCGGATCTTTCTCCACCTTCACTATAATTAGCTCTCATTCAATATCTTTAAATCCGCATACATCTCTGCCATTTTGATGCTACTATCATTAAAAAGGGGTGAGAAATGAGAAATATGTTAAACTTCTTCATGCATTTCACTTTCATTTTGTCATCATTTGGAACAGACACACTCAAGTGCATGATGAATTTGTGAAAAGTATAGTATAGTAGAGCACAAGGCCCCACGTGGGACATCCAGGGGATACATAGTACAAATAAAAACGGATATCGTCAAGAAGTATACAAAAGGCTATATGAATTAGAATTAGATAAGGAGGGATGGAGGGTTTCAATCAACTAATTCCTGGGTTCAACGATTATACTCATAGTCCAGTCAATCTGGATTTTTTTGCAAAAAATTAGGTATAGCATCAGACCATAATAATCGTGTGTATTTGAGCTCTGGGATGAAGAATTTCACAATGAGATCCAAAATTTATATTCTCAATTTTTTTAAACAATGAAAAACCGCCAAACATCGTACTTTTTTTACTTTTTCGCTTATAAAACCGAGGATGTTGTTTTGATGTGAGATGACATGTGACATATTTTATAGAGAATTAAATTACCTACAAAATGAGTCCAATCCAGTTCGGATACGTGTATTTGTTAATATGTTAAAATTAAATAAACACAAAGTTTTTATTTTTGAAAGCTCTTAATATTTTGTACAAAAACATATGTCTAGATTTTATTTTACCATATAAGTGAGGGTATTATTATGGAAAATATACCATACAAAGATGAATCCTGTAGCTATAATAGTTTATGAATAACTGCAATTGTTATTAAAACCTTTGATTTATTTTTAAATTCATAAGGGGTTGGAAAATGGTGTAAAAATGTTCTAACGGAGGGGAATCGATAGAAAATTAATTATACTTTATTTTTCATACCTCATAACTTAATTATATATATTTATATGTAAAAATAACTTTATATAGTTCATGCACTTTTTTCTAATAAAAATTAGAATAACTTTTTCATTTTTTATAATGTATAGTATGCAATTATATCCTAAAAGCTGGCTTTGATTTGAGTATACATGAAGTGTAAATATAAATGAAATACAGTAAAAATCATTTCCATCGATTCCCAAAAATAAACAGAAATACTAAAGGCCACCTTACACGATGTATGATATTATTCACATTCACGTGATCTCATGCAGCAATCGCCTCTCCTTCCCTACCCTACATATAATCTTTTTCATTTGTTTCCCTCTCTGTCCACTTCACCTTCTCCATCCTCAACATCCTCCAAACCCACATCTCAACATCCTCCAATCTATGCTCATCATCCTTCCTCATGGACCAGGTTTCGGATCCATGTAACGCCACGCTCCATATTAAGGTTTTCACTAAACTCTTCTTCGAGTCTTTCCTCAAGGTCCCTCTCATCAACTCCTTCCTTTTCTTCAAAGACCTCTTTTGCTAATACAATACTTCGTCAAATATTCTGGCCACTACATCCGTTTTCCTCTTCGATCCTTTCCATATAAGTAAACTTCATTCTTTCTCCTTTTATTAATTTCCTGAGTTATTCTGCAGGTATATTATCCACCCTCACTGCCCTATTCCTCACCACACTCCGTAGAGCCTTTTGTATCTTGCTGTCTAATATCTCTGCGCCTAAGCTACTTTTCATCTAATTCACATTTCTTACCTAATTAAAAATATCAAAGTCTACTCTCTTCTTGGTACTCCCATCTCTTCCGAAACTCTTATAGTAGGGATAATATTTTCTCTTGTCTTTCCGAAAAGTTTATAATTTTATAGTAGTGCCAACCTTTTTTTCCATCTTTTGACCTCTGACATGGATTTGCACTGTTTTTTCACCATCCCTCCTTTTCCTTATTAGTTTCTCTTCTCACTTCATTATTTTCATTTTTTGCAATTTGAACCACTGAAATTCAAAGCAAGGAATAATTCTTATCTGGGCCTGCATCATTGTCTTTCTAACTCGTCATTCCATCACATGGTAACACTTATGCGCTCTTCTTTTCTTCTTATTTCTTGGTACAGAGTTGTCACTTGGCAGCCTATCTAGTTGCTACCAAACAAGAAAAACTACAGTTTTCCTCTCTTGAGCGAGGCAGATTTTTAGAAAATCTGTGCTCAGAAAAAGTCCACCTCCCCGTAACTTCAAAAGAACAGTTGCACCTAAATCTCTTTTATTTTAACATTTTATTATAATCTCTTTTTAATGTAGCTTTAATAATGAAAATTCATAATTATTCTGTTTTCACGAGAACTTGTGGTAAAAAGGTCTTAGCGTCTGGATGGATTTGACCATCCTGTCCTAAATTCTTCGCTCTAAAGCAATTAATCCCGTGAAATTCCGTCGTTGCGCGTAAGCATTCTCCTGGCATGTGACATGTCTCAATGGGAAAGAGAGGACTTAATATTAGGTAGAGAGATCAGGTATATTGAATTCCAATATTTATTTTTGATTAAAAAGTACTAAGTGATTCCGATAAGATACAATCTTTGGCTTGGAATATGTATACGTTAATCTGAGAATAATTAATTACTATGTGTCTTAACGGACTGATTATTTGTCGCGCGTTACGTCTGATGCTAATTTTGGCTTGTCGGTATTGAGTGTAAAAAATTTTGAGCGGACGGTTAAAGTAAATTTCCGCGAGCGTTTCCTCGCAGCGGCATGAAATTCCTCGCTCCATTACCCTCGGGGGCGTGCACAACAAAACCGTCTTACGAGCATTAACTCGAGCGGGGTGAAAAATTTTATAGCGCTCCAAGAACGTTCCATCGACGATTAAATGGCCTGAATTAATGCCGCTCGTCTCTCGAATTAACGTTTCGACCCCTTCAATTTTCCCCTGGCTCCCTTCCATCTTTTCATCTCGGTTGGGGGAAGAAATCGCGGTTCGCCAGGGCTTGGAAGCTTTCCTTCCCCTTGATCCTCCACTGTCTCAGCAATTGACGTCAAATTCGTAGCCAAGCAGAAGGAAGTCATGCGAAGTCGGTTCCCGGAATGCAAAACTATGCCATCGACTAAGATCTTAATCTACTCTCGTGGACTTATTTGTGTCCTTCCATGCAGTTTTCACAAAATTCACACGCATTTTATTGCTGTTTCTATTTTATCGCAGCTTGAATCTTTCACGCAGGAACTATTAGGAATCATACTTCTTTGATTCTATCGGTTAGCTATCTCTCTATAATGGTCTCCAACCTATCAATGGATTTTTGCACCATATAATCGTTAAAATACCTAAGCATATTGACATCCTTCGTCACATCTGTTTTATACGCTTACAAATCGATTTACGAAAACATTTCAAATTGAATAATCCTTGATAATAAAACACGAGGGAACTTTTGTAACTCCATATTCTTTGAGCAAAATCCTCATATCCTTTGTACTTCATTGGAAATGTACGCGTCTATGAGACAGGTAAAGATAGCCTATCTGGCATACGGGTAAATTAAAATAAACGGCAAAGACCTGCGGTAAAATAAAAATTAAGGGCAGGGGCAGTATTGGCTTGAACCGTAATTAGGCAAAGTATTCGATGAGCAAATCTACGATTGCGCTCTGAATTTAAATAATTCTCTTTTATATTAGTTAGATCAGGTGTCTTAATTATCATGTATTAGGAGTTTGATAGATATAACTGAAAAAATAAATTGTCATTATGAAAAATAATTTGTTTATAATGAAATAATTGAGAAACAATGGGGGGGGGAAATAAACCGTTGAACAAGATTATTAAACAGTCAGTTACCCTAAGAAAGAGTCCCGACCCATTCCACCCCACCCTCTATCACCTCCCCAACTTCTTACTCCGTTCCTCCTCCACATCCTTCCGAAGGCGCCATTCTCTTAGAACCCTCACAACACCTCCACTCGTTGAAGAAATTGGTTACCCCTACGAAATGATTGAACCCTTTATTATGTGAGTGGTTAATGTTATTTGCGTTTTGCGTGTTTTTCCTCGCCACCCCTGGGTTTATTTACTATATTATATACTTGTATTAGTTTTCTCATAAATATATATAATGTA
>WURS02083071.1:0-10149 GCA_011762765.2 Rhinocypha anisoptera
GAATATCCACAGGTGGTTGGGTTTTCGGTCCGCCTCACGTTGATTTCACACAAAGGCCTTGCCTGCCTGCTCGCCTGCTTGCTTGCTTCTCCCGCCGCTCCTCTCTTTCACCTTTTCACCATTTCTCCCCTCGACGCATGGCTCCTCTTCGGCTGGGAGATTTTCATCTTGGCTTGATTTATTTTTTTTTTCATTTGTTCCTAATCTTTTCTTTTTTCTCCCTCCCTCCCTCTCTCTCTCTCTCCTCATCCCTTCGTTCACCGAAACCGTATTATGACTTTTTCGGCTGGCCCTCGTGAGCTAGACGGATACTATGGACTTACGTGGATAACAAATGAATGAAAGAAGGATTCACACGCTCTCGGCTTTCGGCGACAATCAACGTTTCAATTTATTTTCAGGAGGAAAGCCGTTTTTCGTTTCCTTATTTTCCCTCCTCTTTTAAAAAAAATATTCAATTCCCTTCCTGAGGTAATGTGCCGGGAACCTTTTTCGCCCTGCATTCGGGATGTTGCCGGCGCATTGCGCCCCCATCCTTTTTTTTCTCAAATGAGGGTGGCTTTTTAAGTGTCACGATGGCAAGAAGAAATAATTTAAAATTTTTTTCCTAGAGTATAATTAATTTTTTTTTCTTCCTCTCTGTGTTCCGTTCGCTCAGCCGGAACGAGCATCTTTCAATCAATAACTTTCTGTTGGTGCTGAATGCAATTATCCTTTTTTTCTTTTAAAAGAGCCCTCCTTCATTCCCTAATGATTTCCTGGTCTATAACTAGACTGTCAATGGTCAATTCAATTGAAAGTATCTACTGGGAAGCTTACTCACTGTATTCAGTATTCAATAGCTTTTATTTTGCCAGTCGTTTTAAAGGGATTCTGATGTGGTATACATTAATTATCATCTGGTAAAAGTGTGATTACCCATGTCGGCAATAAAATTTTTATCTATTCTAGTGTTGCAAGAACTTTGTATTAAAAATTAACGTTATTATTATTGGTTAATGAACAGCTTACCCAAACAGGCAATATTGTCACCTGGCCTCTCAGTTCCTTTTTACTTGGTGGGCAAAAAAGGGATTTGAATAAAGAACCATTGGTTCAAATCAACAAATTTAATGTCAGCCATTCAACTAATCATACTCCTGTGTGACATCCACGGATCTGATATTCTCAGATTGAATCCAGTTACATCCGATTTGGCCGAAATTTCATCTGTGATAGTTAATAGATTATTCTGGAAAGTCATGGATTCGAACATCAAGGGATAAGAAATTAAATGGTGATTAATTTCAGGCAGAGTAGTTTGCTGGATTCTGACCAAAGCTGCCAGGGATATTTACCAGCAGGAACACGTAAATGTGACATAAAATGAACTGTATGCCTACTAAAAATTTATTTGTTACTATTTGTAGTGGGAATACAGCCTTTTGTTATTTTTACATCATTATGAATTCCGACAAAGTTAAGCCGGAAACCCTTCAGTTAATATACACGTTAATTTGGGCACGCCGAAATGTTAACCAAGGACGTAGCACAAATCGTAGACGCTTCGAGTCGATTGAGCCGACGTCCTCTCTGGGTAATTCCAATTGTGTTCACCAATCAGCGTTTTTGAGTCGGCTAGCTAGCACAGTTATAGCTATTGACGTGTTAGTTATCTAATTACACGATTATGCTCCACGACATGTTCTCCGAGGGGAAATTAACAGCCTTTGCAAGCGAAAATTAGTCATTTTTTTGCCCTATCGTCGGAGCGATGAAGAGCTCGGCTACTTTTCGGCCGTGGATTCTTCGCTTTCCATCGGGATACCCGAGTGTTCCCGTCGCCGCCAAGGGGTTTTCATTCACCCCTTTCAACCCCCCTCCTTCTCCCCCTTTTTCACTTATCGCAACGCGGTCCTCGGGCAACGCAACTTTCCTTTTCCTCGACCTTTTCCGCCGAATACCCCATAACAGCTTTCCTCCCGGCTCCCTTTGTTCCTTTTCCCCCCTCCAGACTCCGGGGTGAGGACCATTCCACTGCTGTTTCCTCCTGCCCCGTCCGGCGGTTTTCCTCGTTCGGGTGGAGGTGGGTTTCGTCGTCTTTTCCTCCTTCGCCTCCCCCGCGCCGACCTTTATAACCCCCGCCACGCTTCGAGGAGGAGGAAGTTATGCGCGAACTGTTTGGATGTGGCGGCGGTGTGACAAGTGTCCATTCTCCACCCCTGTCTCGTCAACTGTCCTTTTATTCCCTCTTTTGTTTTCTTGTGGAGATCGCTGCGTGATAGCGTTTACTAGATTATTCTAGTTGCTTTTTCACTGATAAACTTTAGTTTACACCTACGTAATGCCCTGCAAGGGCGTGTGGCGGGGGTGAGTGAGCCGTCACCAGGCATAGAATCCACCCATGTGTATTTTTGGATATAATGCACATGCAGATAAACTACTTGCATGCAAATATTTCAATTACAAAAGAAAATACATGTCATGCGGGAACTTTTCCGATAAATAGCAATGTGTCCCTGAATTATGTACGACGGATGGAAACTTTAACGAAATACATTAATCCGAATCGGATTTCAACGTTGTTGGTTTGTTGAATTTGTAGCCTGGAGTGAATTGGATATGAATATTCATAACAAGGATTATGAATTAATATTTTTACATTTTGTTCATGCTCCAGTTTCCACTAATTATGTAAGAGACGATTCTCTTTCCTATTTAACTAATGACAGGATATAAAGACTGCCTACCGTTTTTCTAGATATTCTGAGGCCACTAATGATGATAATTTTTTAAAATAAGAATTGCTGCTGCCAACTTATAAGTAAGTAAAAGAATGCTTTCTCCATCCATTTAGGAATCCACATCAAGCCGAGCCATATTTTTATGAATAATTTATTTTACTTTCTTTAATTAATCTCAGTTTTTAGGTTGATTATATTCTTATGCATATTAAGAGAAATTCTTGGTATTGCTAACAGAAACTCAGTGATATATCACTTAACTAGAAATCACAAAACAACACCTATTTCTCCATTAAAATGACTCAAATATAACCTGACAACTTTTTGGTTGAATCATTTTCTGTTACTCATTGGAGAAGCGTGGGAAAAGCTCTCGTGCCATCTTTCGAGTATTCTTACTTTCTTATAGCAGTTACAGGTTTTATCTTTTCTGCAATTTCGTGATAAAAGTCGCTTCTTTCCCGATAATTTGAAATTGATGCGTAATCATCTGCTGACAGTGCTTGGAAAGAAGCACATTTTGCAATCTGTTGGGAAGCGGATATCTAGCGGAAGATATTAATCATCTTGACTGTTGCATCCACATGTTTTGGTATTGATTATACAGGAAATTTCGTTTAATCTACTTACAAACTACTTTAGATGACTACATTTTTACAGTGGAGGATTTATTTTTGTCTTACTATGAGGAGGAGCAACTTAGTAAAAATTGAATATGAGAAATTTCTTGGACGACTCGACAGTATAATTTCATTCAATACGCTCTTACAATACGGAAAATGAATTTACTCCTGTTTGTAATGCATGCAATTTAGTAATTAATATTTATTAATAATAAATATAGGAGCAGAAATCACCCTCGCTTATAATCAGGCCATAATTATAATGGTTTGATAGAAGAAGAATAACTGAATTTCGTAAATTCCACTAAATTAATTTATTACACGACCCATGTTTCAACACATTGTGTCATTTTTAGGTCAGACCAAAGGATGACATAATGTGTCGGACCTAGGTCATGAAATGCATTTATTAGTGGAATCTACGAAGTTCATTTATTTTTCTTCTGCCATGGAAAAATTGCATACAGTAAGTCCCAAACCGTGAAACTTATTGCAGTTTGATCTTTTAATTCATACACCCGTAATATAATTCGATGAACTAAATTCTTCTTTGTTTCAAGATGATTTATCTATTTAAATATTTACTTAGTTTGCATCGGCCATGGGTCATTTTTAATCTTCATTTGTCCCGTTTCTTCTTAAATAAATAGTAATGTAAAAAATAACTAAGGGTACTTTCTGCAATGTTTAATGCAATTAATAACTCCAATATTTCAATTAAGATAATAAAGAAAATTCCAAAAACCCAAACCCGATACGAACAGCTTACCCTTTTTATCTTGTGCTATCGCAAATCGATTGCATTTACGAGAGCTAAGTTTTCTCTGGGATTCCTTAAGGAAATGACAGAATCTTTCATTATGTTCCATCCCCGTCGTAAAGTATTGAGGAAGCGTTCAGCTCACCTCCATGTGTTACCACTTGAGAGTTCTTAGTGATTATTTCATCTCGAGGCGAGTACAGCATGCGTTTTTTCTCATTTCCTAGGACTATCCCTTCTAGAGGAGAAAGCTTGTCTACTACTGACTGACAGAAGCCATTGACGCTTTTCTGAGAGTCTGTCGTGCTGGAAGATATATTCTTCATTTCCGACTTCTTTTCTCTGTCTCATATATGTTCTCTCCAATGGTGCACGGCACCAGAGTAGCTGGATGCCTTACCGAAGCCCGTCGGTCTTGTTTTAAAGTTTATCCAGTTCACGAATTCAAATATCACCTAGTTGAAGTTCGGTGATTCTTGTTTCGAATCCTGATATGTAAGTGTGTGCGTACTATATCAACTGGTTACTATGTAAATTTTTACTGCCAATCTTCCATCTGCGCAGGGAAACATTAGTAAACATTTATGTGCCGAATATATGAGTCGGCATTATTATTTAAATAACTCATGTTCGAAAAATATCTACACTCTGACACTTGAAATTTTACTTATTCATGAAACAGTGACGGCAATGTATAGATGTGCTTTTCTCCTTCCGGAAGCGTTATCTCTAAGAACATTTTGAAAGAAATCGTCAAACTACTTTCTCAATGATTTCCCGAAAATTAATTTAGGATCAAATGTTTCATAATTAATGCCCGTTAATGGAGAGGCCTGGCGGACACAAGATAAGAACTCATATCATTGAATGCGTATCACAAGCAAAAATTTATATTCAAGGAAATGGATATCAACTTGATTCAATTAAATACTTACTGAAAAATCTCTACTCGAGAAGAAATAATTGCTTTTGAGTATGACTACGGAGGAAAATACTGTTGCGTAAATTCATTTTAACATCTCATGTGCAATTACTGTCTTTAATTCAATGGCATGAATAATTATATTATTTTAAATTAATGAAAACATTAAAATGGAAAATAAAATATGAAAAAGTTTTTATCACACTTCGTAACCTTCGCACTCTGACATGTTTGGAACGAGAACTGTACCACAAACATTGGCCATCAGTGGAACTTAGTTCCTTGCCCACTTGCGAAATTTAATATTCTGACTCAAATGAGGTCTCAGAGCTTCATAATGGAAAGTATCTCGCTGTGCAAAGAGAACGTGCTATTCACTAGGATGAGAACGGGGTAAGGAAACTACCTGAGTTACTACTTCCACGGCGTCATCTTCAGGTACAAAAATCATACATAGATAGCCATTTATGACAGATGTATGATTTTTGAACCTGAAGATGACGCCGTAGCATTGAAACTAGTCGTACCAGATTGAAAATCTTAGTGGAAAAATACGTAGTACGTTATTCCTTTTTCTCAGAAATGGATTTCCACATGGTTATGCCTGAAAATATAGAATATAAAAAAGAAAGTGACATTGGACAACATCTATAGATAGTGTAAACTGCATGTTTTAGTTCATTTACTCCTAATACGATAAACTTCCGCAAAGTAATTTGTTTTGACAAATGACTTTAAGCTCTTGTTGGATTCAGACTGAAGAGATTTCAATTTTAGACATAGGCTCATTGAATCGGTCTGGTAACTTCTTGAGTATTTCATTGGTGGGAATATTAAAGACACTAAAAAATGATTTTAAATTATTCGCTTTATCTAGACTGCTGGTGATTTTTTCACCGTTATTATTTAAGGAATGTACTGTCGACCTCTTCCCTTGAACCACCCGGACAGAGGACCAAAATGCTTTAGGGTAATCTTCTAAATATTTACATAATCTTTTATTTTTAAATATAGTCAGCGCCTTCCGACACGTTTCCCTTTCTAACGACTTAGCTGTTTTATAATTTTGGATTATTTCATTCCATCCACTATTAGATACCTCCTTTCTTTCCCTCTTCATTTTCGCATGACATGCTCTCTGGTATTTCAAGGCTTTACGCACTTCCGCGCTGTACCATCTAGGTTGCGTCTTATCACTTTTCATTTTCCTAAGTGTATATTTATCCTCCACAGACCGTGTGGTTTCGAGAAAAACCCTCCAAAGTCTCTCACTGTCATTAATAGCACTTCTCTCCCTAAATAACTGAAAAGATTGATTCAATTCACGGTTTGGCCCATCATAATTGGCTCTTTCAGACATATATATATTCGAACAAGTATATCTTCCTTTTCGGCTTTTTCTTTTTCTCAATGATCATATACAATTTAACTTGCACTATCCTATGGTCACTAAGTCCTTCAGTCGATTCTATATTTATGACGACTTCAGATAAATTAGTTGCTAATGGATCGAGTATATTATTTCCTACCGCGGTTTTTTCTACTAGTTGTGGTAACGACTTTGATGTAAAAACAAAAGGATTAGTTTTGGAATCGGATCGAGTGCAGCGTAGAGCAGCTAGATTTGTGCAAGGTTGTTAGGACCAAGGGAGCAGTGTTAAAAGCTGATTGGAAAAGTTAGTTTGGGAAACACTCACTTAGCGATGGCTGAAGTACAGGTTAAGAGATAGGGTCGATATAAATAACTACAGAGGAATATCCCTTCTTTCCTGTCACGTACAAAATCCTATCACAATGTCTCCTTTACCGAACACAACAACAACTTGAATCCAAAATTGGTGAATATCAAGCAGGCTTTAGAATCGGTAAATCATGTCCGGAACAAATATTAAATCTAAATTGAATTCTTAAACAATAAAAACTATATAACAACAAAATCGTCTGTTTCTATGTTGATTTCATAAAAGCCTTAAATTCAGTTGATCGCAAATACCTCTTCCAAATTTTAAAAGAGCAAGGATTAGATTTAAATACTCTAGAAATAATAAAACAGACATTAACGGACACAAAATCGAAAGTAAAATTTATGGGTGAAATTTCAAAACCTTTTCAAATTCAAGAATGGCGCAAAGAAAAGATCAAACTCAAAATTGATAAATCAATAATATTAGGAAGAACTGCGATTCAAATAGACTGTCTGGCGTTTTCAGATAATCTGGCGATCCTGAATCAGTACTTAGCCTCAGCCCAAATGCAAATTGAAATCCTGAAAGAAGCTGCAGACAAAGTGGGTGTCCAAATTTCATTGGAAAAAACAGAATATGTGACATACAATAAATTGGCACCCAAATTTTTTGAAACAAATTATGGAAGAGTAAAAAGAGTTGATTAATTTAAATATTATGGTCAAATCATTAAAGAATCTGGTTTATAAAAGGTGGCAAACGAGAATCTTTGCCAAAAAATGAAAATTGCCATGAGACTCACACAAAATGCCTACAAAAAAATACATTTCCGAATACACAAATTTAAGACATTACAAAACAGTAATCAAACCAGAATGTCTTTATGGTGCAGAAGCGTTAATTTTAAACAGGAAAAAAGAAAAGACATTGAAGACAGTTTAGACATTAGAACAATTTTAGGTCCAATAATCAATAATGAACAATCGTACAAGTTAAGACTAAATAAAGACATTCAAAAGTATACAGACATTCATTCCGATATGAGAGAACGCAGGCTGAAATTCTATGGGCATATAAAAAGAATGGAACCAACCAAGTTAACAAGGAAAATTTTGGAATTTTACGAAAATAGAAGCAAAGCGAAAATTGAAACCATGAAGTACATCGCTGCGATTAGGGATGACCTGAAAGAATCCAAAATTTCTCCAGAAGATATTGAAACTAGAAAAATATTTCGTAAAAAAATTTAAGATTGGGTTGTTGCGCCAGGTGGAAAAACGAAGGAAGACCGGGACAACTTGGTCTGATGAGAGAAGGAGAGTACACTCGGAGAGAGAATGAAGGAGGTTTGGAGAAGAAGAAAGGTGGAAACATTAAAATGCCGAAATATTTGTACTTCGCGTGGTCCATAAAAGGCCTAGTCGTGTATAATAATATGTATGTTAATTGGCTATATTTGCGCTTGATACGTATAATGTTTGGTATGACTTCATACGTTATTCGTGGTGAGCGATTTTTGTTTGGCTCTTGATTCGGAATTGTGCCTTCTTAGTTATTACTTTCATTTTATGATTTCCCAATTTTTCATCTACACAGATATTCTTGTTTTAAGACGTCACAAAGGAAACCCTGGAAGATGCGAATGGACCCCACATTATATTTGGAGAACCACCTTTATGTCATTCCTCACCACCGAAAGTCGAACCGGCGACCCCCGGACACGGGGAAGTTAGCTCCGGCCGCCACCGCGGCGGATGTTACATTAAGCTCTATTTAAGTAAACTATTACCCGGATAGAAACAATGAATAGAAACTTAGTTCTGTGCACAAGGTTTGTTTTATTATTGTGACGCGTTTCAGCGCCCTTCTCTGGTGCATGTGAAGTTACAGATCGTGGGTTCAAGTCCCATTTAGGGCATAGATGTAATGTTTGTCCAATAGATTTTTTCTATGATTTGTAGAAGTGCTAAATGACCATAACCGTCAACGCACCCTGTAAAACAAAAATACTATTACTAATTGTACTTTAATACGTAAAGACCTATAGACTATCATGAACACAAGTACTGAATGAGTACAACTAAATAGAAGGGAAACTAAAATGCTAGTATACGGAAGAGAGAAGCTGGGTGTAGACGTCGAGCTACAAGAAGAGAAGTTGGAAAAGTGGACTCCTTCACCTATCTGGGAAGCTGAATTATATGGGATGGAAGAAGTTCTAGTGTAAGTGAAGAGTAGAATAGTTCAGGCTAAGAAGGCATTCATGGCGAAGAGGCAACTAATATGCAAGGGATGAAGCCAAGTCAATGTGGAGTACTATAAGGAAGAGAAGAATGAGGTGGATAAGGTAATTACAGATAAAGTACAATTCGTCATCATCGGTGTTTCAATCCGAAGATTGCTTGACACTGCAGCCCCCACCCCTCCATCCCGTCCTATCGAATAGTGATAGCTCTCTCTCTTACACCCCTTGGTAGGTCTTCTTTCGAGTCTCTCTTATAATTTGCCATATATATTTGTCCCTGAGTCATAATGGGTTCGTGATGAATATAATAGAAGAAGGAGAAATGGAAGGGAAGGCCCCACTGGGAAGACCGAGGGACAAATATATATATAGGGCAAATTATTAGAGGCGTTAGAAAGTAGAACCACCAAGTGGGGTAAGAGAGAGGTACCACTATTATATAGGAAAGAATGGATGGAGGGGACTGCTGTCAACCAAATCTTCCGATTGAAGTACCTACGGTGATGAATTGTACTTTATCTGTAATTACGGATTTATATGGTCGGAGGGTTTAGGCAAAATATCGCCATTTTTCCAATGGCATTTAATGCACGCACCACGGCTTTCCGGGGTCGAGAGAAGTTGAGAATGAAAAGAAACCATCGCGTGCTAAGACCGACGAACGCGGAGAAGAAAAAAGATTAAAATGATAACAATAACGACGTCTTTTGTTTCTTCGCGCGAAATTATGACCACATGTTCATCCCTTAAGTTTAAACTTTTCCTCATTCGACATCGCAATCGAAAGCATCAATTCCCTCGAATCGGCGACTCTTTGATTCAGCACACCCTCGCGGACACACCCCGCCCGCCCACCTCGGGTCAACCCGGTCGGCAATGAAGCGGATGTCGGAATTTTGTTTTTTTTTAATGCGCGACCTGCTTGCCTGTGTCGTCAGGACGGGATACTTTCTCCTGTCGCAAGAAAAGGGACCCTTTTATACATACAGGATTCACACACCACAGGGCATAAGACTTCATCCGAATCCTTTTAGTAGTCTTGCAGTATGGAATGCCCTCTTTGGCACGGAAGGCGCCCTTTCTTTGTCATTACGTCAGGTGCCCAAGAAGGAAGAATGGTTATAAAGAATATATTGAAAATATAATGATTCAATAGTGTCTCTATTGATAAGCGTAAATCAGTTGGATGTC
>WURS02083082.1:0-10149 GCA_011762765.2 Rhinocypha anisoptera
CTCTCTCTCTCTCTCTCTCTCTCTCTCTCTCTCTCTCTCTCTCTCTCTCTCTCTCTCTCTCTCTCTCTCTTCCTCTAGCCTCTCCTTTGCTCCGTCCTCTGCGACTACTAACACCTTGGAGAACACAGCTGATTTAAGCGGGAGAAGCGTCAATAAACGTGGCGTCTTTTATGCGGAACTACGTGCATCTCCAGCAGGAAAAAGAAAGAACTTTTTCAATGATTTGCTTCTGTAGATTTGTTTCAAAGCGTAAAGTCAATACCCAAGAAAAATTATGGTCGAAGTGGTTTATCCCTTTTCAGAATAATTTATAAACATGTAAACAGTATTTACATATTTATCATCGGTGTACTTCGATGAAAAGATAATGTTATGTCATATAATGTTACGAATTAAGACCGTTTGGTTGTTTTTTCGCGTATTAGGCTATCAAATACTGTGTTTTACATGTTCATTTTTTTATAACATAAATTTTAATGTCGTTAATAAACTATTTTTGGAATAAAAGCGCTGAGAATGATAAATTTCAATCAGGTAAGCGT
Organism: Rhinocypha anisoptera; assembly: GCA_011762765.2. Taxonomy (NCBI): domain Eukaryota; kingdom Metazoa; phylum Arthropoda; class Insecta; order Odonata; family Chlorocyphidae; genus Rhinocypha; species Rhinocypha anisoptera. The sequence goes on from WURS02083082.1 coordinate 543, forward strand.
ATAAATATAGCGTTCCATTATTTTAGTTCCAAGATCAAGTTTCGTACAAGAATAACTTCTTGCGTGAATGAATTTATACGCTCAAGAACAAATGTGAAAACCTTCAGCATGATTTACGCTTAAACATAGTTTTATTAAATCAATGATAATTTTAACCAGCGATGTACGTCGCGCTGGTGTTATTCGTAATGTAAAATTGTTCCAAGGTTCCTATTAGCCGTGCCCACTTATCGAATTAAAATATTCCATGTGATGATAGCTATTATTCTGGAGATCCCAATGGCGATGTAAAACGAGCCTATTGTGGGAACTAGATAATTTTAATTCATCTCTCTCTCTCTACACTCTGACTCTCTACACTCCCCCCTCACTTCACTTTTCGGGGTTCAACAGAAACGCGAGAGCCCCTCCTCCCCCGCCGTCGACTCGACTTCATTAAGTAGGCTCTGCCACCGCCACCTTCACTTGAGTTGCCAAAAGGAAGTCCTTTCCGACCACTGCTTCCCTCATCTCGCCCATTCCTTTCTCTCCCGCGGAAGCACCGTCTGGAAGGCCCTCCGTAGATCCCCACTGCCATAGCAAACTTATCTCTTCGAAAGGCAACTGGGGATGTTAAACGAGTTTTTTTCGAATGTCCTTTTTTGGATACGGAACCGTGACTTAGCTTGCGCAGTGAACTGAAGTCCCACGTCCAGGTCCCCGTCCCGAAATCCAGGCGTGGCGAACTTTTAAGCCACTCCTATTCTAGTGACCCTGCAACCAGTTTGGTCACCAAAGACTTAATTCTTCCCGCCTCGCCTTGTTGTAAAACAATCTTCTGGTGATGTTTGGTATAGAAGTTGATCCTCTCTGAGATTTTCGTCGGAATTAGAGCCAAAACGTGTGGTTTTAGCATAATCTGAGGGTCAGCATGGAAGTGGAAGATATTTAACCAAGGTCATGGAAGACTAATCAGCCAAAAAATTCATATTTAATATTCAAATCACTTACCTTGCAAGTGTTAAAAGTCATGCATATTTTCCAACTGCTGGCAGCTTTTGTTTGATCTGATTTGATTTATTTTATATTTTAGGGCACGCCTTTTAAGAACAAAATACAATCATGCAACAAAAAATCACTTAGAAACAGACAATAGACAGGAAAAGTCACAGAAATTGCAGGAAATCAGAAAAACAGAAAAAATAGTAGTAGTAATACATGTCAAAAATTCAAAAGTTACACATGTTACAGAATAACTTCTTGCTGTAGGAGTAATAGTTCAAACAGATAATGTGTTCATCTCTTCTGGAGAAAGGACACACACTTCTACATTAAAGGATACACATGTCAAATAAATAATTAGTAATAGCAAAGAATTTATTCATCCTTTAGATATTCCCTCTTTGTAAAACAATTTTTGTAAGATAATGTCCTTCAACTAATTTGCGCGTCTGATACTTACCAAGAGAGGGGATACCCTGGTGCGGTGAGGGGCATCGCGAGTTGGCACTGGGAAATGAAGGGACTTTTTGGCGTCAGTAAAAGAGGAGTGCGTTTTGAAAACACACGAGCTCAATCTTTAACAGCCAAACACGTCGGGGCTTGGAAGCGGCGAGATAAGTGACAAAATAAAAGTAATACTGGAACCAAAGGTTTCATTTCCTGAAATTTAGAGAATGATTTTGCTGCCAATATTTTTTCACAAGGCGTGAGAGAACTGTTGAAAACAATATCTCGCTAAAATAAGAGTGTCACATATTTTTCCGGTTTATACCGTGACGGTTTCATTTTCATGAACGTATCAACTACAGGATTACGAGTATATATACACCAATTATAATATTTAATCCATTTTCCCCAAAAAAAAATAAATAAAATAAATTATCATGCATGTTATCCATCTTTTGGTTTAAAATTATATAACATCACTTACGAAAAGGTAGTAATTCCTGAATGGATTTTTACAAATCTATTCACTTTGGCATGGGTCAATTGATCTTTCAGGCTACCCTGAAAGCAGTATCTAGTAGTAAGTACAGCTCCAAAAGGTTTTCCAGAAATATAAAATTCCCAGTATAGCCACCAATATAATCTATTACATGATACTGCTATTTTTAAATATAAACAAAATAAAGTAGTATAATTTGCCTGCAATTATTCATTTCTGCTTTATATATTTGATTGCTAATTACAAAACCAGTAAGAGTTGCCATATAAATGTCAATATATTGGTATAATACTAGTCAAAATTAAATTTTCATTGTCCCTTGGAAAAACCAGAACATTCGAATTAGAATAATTTCTAAATTGAATGCAATTTATGTATTTTTATCTCTACACAAAAGCTGATAATACTTACCCGTAGATTTTGAATGGCATTAAATTATTCATTGGTTGAATTTGTGAAAACATTTTTATTCATGAAAGAGTATTTCAATATTATAATTCTCTTCTTTTTAGCTTTCCTAAACCAGAAATTCAGATCAGCAGCTGGATTAATACACCATTAGAATTAACACACAAACTTAAGAGGTTGGCATGGAAATTCCTGGCACAACTGTGAATGCACACTCCCTGGCCTGCAGAACTTCACTAAATATTGTTTCACATAACGGGGCACGATACTGTTCCACTTCGGAATCAACAATGACATCATAAAATTTCTTTTTTTTTGTTTTTTTTTATTTTTATTTATTATAACTAATTTTTTCAATGCAAAAAAATATAATTTATTTCATTAATAAAACAATAAAACAACTAATTGATGTACAAGAGCATATCTAGAACCACTACGGTGAAGTTAAATAATCTATTTCCTTGTTTCAAGAAACGAAATATTTGCTTTTAATCATAGCAGTGACTATTTTAGCCTCTCACGATTTGGAATTTAGTACGCTATTAAGGAAAACATATCCCTAAGCTCCTTTCAAGTAACTTCCAGTTTTGATCAGTAAAACGAACCATCCGCTAATTGTCACAACTATTTCACCAGTGGCCACATCAGGGGATATTTATTTTACAATTGCCCACAAACAGCGCAGTGCGGGCAGTTATGGTTATTTTGATGAAAAGAATGAAACCCGTACATCCATGTCATTGATGGAGAATGAAAAATCCACTTGGTCGGCATTCGAATCCGCGACTCCGGCAGATAAGATTACCCCGCCGCCACCGAGACCGGCAAAAGTTTAGACATGAAAGGTTAAATCAGTGTCCGCTGTCAATTATTACAAAATGTAGTAAACCTCTGAGAGAGCCATATATTATTATTTTGTTTAAAAACTATTGCTTAAATATTGCTTCTTAAAATTTACCTTGGATAAGGTTATGTTGCAATTTTCGCCTAGGTTCTACTTCCCTAGACTTCCTTGCCTTTCTACTAATTTCTTTCCTCATTTTTTAAATAGTTCCTCATTGCTTGGATTTCTGTTCCTTCTTCCCTCTTTCTCTCTTATATTAGGTTAAGCATTTCTTTTGTGATCCATTATGTCCTTTACTCAGGCTCATAGTACCTTCTGCCGCTTTCTGTAATGCTTTTTCCTGGCACTGTGATATTGAATCCCATTTCCGTTAATTCGATTTCTACGGTGGGAATGGGAGTAATATTCAATGTTCTGTTCTGTTCTGTTCTGGGTTTAATTTTAGGCCTTTGGATAATTGTTTACGTACACATAAGTGAGAACAGAAACAGCTCCTAAATTGCACACGCGCCACCGAATTCTCTTGTCTCGTCAGTACATTCATCCCTCCCATCCTCTCCCCCCTCCCACCTGTTCCCTCGACAACGGCTCCTCCCCCTCGCTTCGACTCCTATAATGGATTCGTGAAAAGTTTTCAAATAGCCCGCCCCCTGAGAAGAGGGAAAGTTACTCAATTATCGGCGGGAAGCAGTGAAGGCGCGTATGTCATTTCCTTCCTCGCAGATACCCTCGGGAATTAATTTGGGAGCGTGAGGGGAAAAAATAAGAATTGTGGTGCCGGGTAAAGGAAGGGGGGATTACATGACCCTAATGGCATCACGATTCAGAAAAATTTCGCTCGTAAATAAGTGGGAAACCCTTTCCTGGCTGGGGATGTACAGATATTCTGAATAACCACAAAGATATGTAGGCGAAGAATACAATATTAATCCTCTCCAGGAAAAGGAAATTAAGGGAAGTTGAGTAAATGCATACTTATAGAAGTCTTATATTACTGGGGTAGGAACAAATACCTTTTACTATTGGTGATGTTGGTCCCGAGGCCCTCAGACGTGCCGTAACCGTAAAGTATCTTTATCAAGCATTTTCTCTAAGATCAAAGGAAACAGTTTAGTATAATATTTGATGCGAGAATTATTAATGGTAGCATTTTGCTCTATAGACTTATTCCCATCTCATAGTTTCGTTCCTTCTTATTTCACGTCGAAAAGTATCAATACTACGTATTATTTACTATTTTCTAATTTCAATAGGCTACATGATATCAGTGACTGTTTCACTTCTCTCAGTTAGGATTTGAGTGCTCACGACTTTTAATCTTATACCCTTATTCATTTTGAAGTAGTTTTAATGTTGTTCGCGCTTTAGTTAAGTGGATTGTATATAAAAGTAAGAATAAAAAGGGCTGAAAGAAGAAATATAAAAAATAAGAAGGGCTGAACCCCGCAGACCGCCTTCTCTGGCGGTCAGCGGGATTCGGCTCTTCTTATTCTCCTCCTCGTGGTTCTATGTCATTTTTTTCCGCATGCGGGCTGGTGCCGGTTGGCTTGTTTCGGTCAGGAAAAGAGAGGTATAAGTTGAAGGGTTGACGGAGAACCGCCCGTGCCCATTCCTCGTAATGAGTAACATCTATTTATAGTAAAACGTCTATTTGACGTAAAAAAAAAGAAAAACGAAAACTTCCAGGAGATGAGTCCAACCACCTCCTGGCGATAAACCGTACTAACGCTCGGCGGCAATATAATGTTAAGATTGAATAAATGTTACTGTCATTGAATGAAGTCAAATCACCTCCACATGTCTTCCTGAAGATTCTAAAAAATTATTCTTTAATGCTTGCTAAGAAGACGATGTAAGGTAAAAATAAAGAACAGCATTTAAGTAAACCAGTGATAGTATAATCTATTTTTATGTCGGCTCTAATTACAATATCCCTATTTCTACTATCGCTTAACAAAGAAGGATTGTACTTTTTCCATATTTTTCTCCTACTCCGTCTCTCCTTGTTACGCTGTCCATTTTTGAGGACATCTTGATGAGGCATTCTGAATACCCATTTGGTAGATATAGGGTCCCTTCGTGCATTAAGATAATTAAGCCATTCGTCAAGATATTTAACTTTATGATCCCCTAATTGCCCGTACCCAAACAGATCTCTCCTAATATTATGTTTGTACGTTTTTCAGGAGTTTGCCTTCCGCCATCCTCTTAACCATATCATTTTATCACCCTCATTCAACTGACCGGATGTGGTCCCCTGTAGAAAGTCATGTTCTGCTATTCAAAAACTAACGAATTCCGAATCCCGTCAGGATTTTGTTTCTCCTGGGCATGCAGTTTATGAGGTGATTGCATGATACCGTAAATATTCAATTAGTAGATTGAATAGTGATTGTTCTTTTAAAAGCCAAACTCACATTTCTTCTTTGAATATCACTATCATAATTTTAAAGGAAGTTTTATTTTCAAAATTAATATCTTCTTATGGAAACACTTTAAGAGGTTTATTAATAAAGAACGAAATATCATAGTAAACATTACATCTCATTTATAATCCGATTGCTGTGTATGTTATTTTGGGTCACTAATTAATTGTTAAATAATGGTGATTCGTCCTATCCATTCACACATTTATATTACCATTATTTTACAAAATATATTTTTGCTCAGATTTCCTCTGTAAATATCCATTGATTGTAAGATAGATAGGGCATAAAATGTCATAGTAAAATATGTTTAATTCTTAATATTAGTTTACTCCCCAACCCCGGATTTTGAGAAATGTATGTCTTGTAATGTATCAAAGTGCTTCTTTTTAAGTCTTGGTCTTGATAGAGTATATAACACGGCAGATTAAACCTGCACGGAAACATGAGTAGGGACCCTATATCTAGTTCTTATCATATATCAAAATATTGTTAGTGGCACTCCTTGGAAATTTGATAGTATAATAGCGCGTGATTTCTGTAAGGGTAACTTAGAATTAGTTCAGAATGAGAAAGGTTTAAATTTGAAAAAATTCAATAATAAAATATTTAATGTGTTGAACGAATGCGTTTTTCCTGAATAAGGTACCTACTAAAACTGCGTAATTATCAACAACGATTGTAATAACAGTCCCATTACCAGCTTAAACCACCAATGTTATAGGTCAGAGTATTGATCTTAATATCATCATCAATTTAACCTTTTACCTACTAACCTCTTCTTTCCCTCGTTGTCCTTTCGCTAGGTTTACTATCAATTGATTCTTATAAAACTGCTAACATTTTTTCTTGGCGTACGTCAGATAAGATACGCTTTTTATTTTGTAAATGTCGCCAAAGACTTCTATTTTAACATTATCAACGATTACGGAAATGAAAAACACTTGGTGAACTCCACAAATTTTTAATGTGACGACCTAGGTTTCGACACGTTGTGTCATCATCAGGTGTTTAATAAGCATAAGACCTGATGACCACAAAACGTGTCGAAACCTAGGTCGTCACATTAAAAATTTGTGGAGTTCACCAAGTGTTTTTCATTTTCGTAATGGATAACTTCCACCATATCAAGCCAGCTAATATTACTGCTGTCAAAATAAATGAGTTCTTCTGAAAAACTAATGCATTGATATTTCTATGATTTTAGGTAACTGTCGACTTAGTTCACAGGAAAATGAAATTTATCTGGGATCATGAATTTCCACATAGTTTTGTCAAAAACCATCGAATATCCAGTTCAATTTACGAATACTAATTTATGGATAATCTCTGGTGAGAAACTGAACAAGGGACATTAAAAAAAAACCTTTCACGCCAAGCGTGCGCATCTGCAAACTCATAACATGCCAGCTTACAGATGTTACAATCATATTTAGTTGGAAGAATTCAAGAGATGCTTGATTCATATTGAAAATACTACTTCTGCGGAAATGTCAGTTGGCACAGTAGAACAATATTAACTCTGCTTCAGTGCTATGATCAATTTTAAGGCATTCACATTCTACGTATTCCCCCTTAAATATACCAGCATACATTGCTGGTCAATAAATGGAATCTAAAAATGTAATTTATCTATTTCACAAAACTAAGTAACATGAATAACCGTATTAGAACTTATTAGAAACTATTTGCGCTGAATACTGCGTAAATTTGTGAATAAAACTCAAAGTAAGACATTGAATGCATAAGCCGAAATTATTTAGCAGGGATTTAGTAAAATATTAAACTATGACCGTAATAATCATGCAGAGCGAAAGCAACGAATCGTTAGTTAATTTCACCATACGTGCAACAGAAATCAGATGGGAATTGGAGAGTTCTGGGTAAATAATATTATCATAGATTCGGAGCTTCCAGGCTCATTATTTATTAGTAATGAAATCCACTTTATATCAAAATACCAGGGAGTCGATATGTACCACTTAAGATTCCTCCATGAGAGAATTCAGTACCACGACCCGTTGAGACACGTAGAGTCAGAAAAAAAAATTTATTCGAGAGATCGAAAGGTGGAGGAAAGCTGTTCTTTTCCCTTCCTTCGAAAGCCTTTCCTTCGCTTCCGAAGGTGATGCGAGAGGAAAGGGGGGGGAGGGGCTGCTTTCGGAGGAGAAGGCAGGGGAGAGGGAGGGGAGAGCCCTGGGCTGAGGATTACCTCACCATTCCGGTATTCGCAGGACCGCCCGCGGAGGATGAAGGGAAGGCAATGAAGCCGAAGGTGGACGTGGGATGCAAGGGAGAGACACTAGAGATATGGAGGAGGGCGGCAGGGAGGTTGGGCTTAGTGTAGATTGAGGGGAACGTACCGTTCAATCAAACCGAAGACCGTTCTCCCTCCCACGGAGCATTTTCAATCCTTCACATTGGTGAAAGAATGGTGGAATAATGTGTGGATCTGAAAGGATGGAAAATATAACGGCAGCGCATTAGCCTTACCATCCATTCAGCTATTCGACGAATTCTTGCAAAAAGTCAGAGAGGTATCACTTTAAACTGAAATGTTATCAACCAAGTAATCCCTCAACCGTTGCAGTATGCATTGCTCAAGGTGCAATTGGTCGAAAAAAATGTATGCTGTCTAAGAGTCTAAGCAATAATATTTACTCCAGTAAGCAAGTTAATATATATTTTCATAAAACCTTGAGGAAGAGCATTTTCCAAGGACTAGGAAGTAGAGAAGGGCAATTTCGAGGAATGAATCGATTCGACCAAATCGATTCCGATCGTATTGTGTAAATTGAATCGCTCGAAAAATCGTATCCCATAAATCTATTTGAATTACATAATGTGAATCATTTCAATTTGGAATCATAACTGCATCGAAATCGTAACTGAATCGGAATCGTAACCGAATTGAAATTGTAATTGAATCCGAGTCGAAACCGACTCGTAATCGCAACTGAATCGAATCGGAAAGGAAAAGAATGAAATCAGAATCGGATCACTATAATCGATTCAAAATAATCGGGAATCGTATTAAAATAATCGATTTCCGAGTGAATCGAATCGGAATCGCCCATCTTTACTAGGAAGATAACTATCCCATACTTCACGCGTTTTTCTGCTGATTATTCTAATCAAAAGGTAAAAGAAATTTAAAGTTAAAGTCTAATCACGATCTCGCTACAATCTAAACATTAAATATGTGTGTAACCATAAAGCTGCTGTATTTTGCTTTACACCTAATTTTGAAATTAAGCCTGGCTAAAAATTGTTCTAACACAAAGTCATATTATGAAAATTTCACCCCTATGAGGCTGACGGAAAAAATGAAGCGGAAAAAGGCGCTATAGATGATGGTATTCTCTAATTCCTTCTAATAAACCTAATTTATTTATTTATTTATTCATTTATTTCGTTCAAAGACAGCACAACGCTAATGAAATTGAACATATAACAAAGGGACTATAGAAATAACTATAGAACAATTTTAAGCATTATGCTTACGTGACTTTATGAAGCATTTATCTTATGTGACTTACACTATCAGACCCCATGGTGCCAGTAACTCTACTCGAATTTTCAATTGAGAATTGATCAAATCATCAGTACAGCGATTTATCTCTAGTTCTCTTTGTATACCTATAAGGACACAGGAGAGAATAAACTAATACTATGAAAATATTTTCATTCATAACTTACTGTCACCTGATATGTTTTTACACAATAGTACATTTATTTCTGTCCCCATGAATATACAAGCGGTGAGCCCATTCATTGGCACTACTTGATGGAAGTCTTGTCTTGAATGCATGTCACGTCTTGAAACGATACTCAGAACTACTTAAGGGGCTTTTGAAAATGGAATATAAGGTGGAATGCTGAAAAAGCAAGACGGTGGAGGGGGGGGGGGGGGGCGGATAGATTTTTTGAGGGGTTGGGGGGGAAGGAATGGTTTTAATGAAAGGGCTGAGAAAAAATTTGGAGAAACAGTGGTAAATATAG
>WURS02083092.1:0-10149 GCA_011762765.2 Rhinocypha anisoptera
AGGGGGGGGGGCCCTTCGTCCCCACGCCCCCTCTCCCGTCAAGTCCTAATACCTGCTATCCTCCCCCGTGACGACGGGTGCAATCGAAGGGCGAGAAGAGATGAGGCCCAGGTGCTCCAAACGTAAAGATACAACAAACCGCTCCACCCCCTTCCAGCTCGAACCAGCTCGCGGTCTTGTTTTATTTTTCTTGTTTAGCATCTCCAAAATGATACACGCTTCCAACCCATCCACCCTCCTCCACCTCCTTGCACACAAGCACCGACTACTAACTTCGTAACCTCGTAATTCACGATCGGTGAGAGTTGGAAAAATAACAGAGGAGGAGAATTCGTCTATTTTTTTCTCCTTTTGCGCGCTCCCCTGGTGAGAGCGGGCGCTATTATGATGATGACGAAGACGTCAGGCGCAAATGCAGAGGAAGACGGGCTGGCTCCCTGAGACAGGTTAGGCTGCTTCTTGGGAAATTGAGTACGGCTCAAGTCGTCGTCCAAGGATGCAGGATCGGTATTTGTTTCCAAAGTCCGAAGCTTCTGCGGTGAAGTTTATCTCCAAGGAGTCCAATTGCGCATTCACTTGCGCGTAATTGACGTCTTCTCCTACGTAACGGAGGCGCAGTTTCAGCAGACAATTTAGAGGAGGAGGGTTTGAGAGCAAGTTGCAAACAATAGTTGTTATGAGCCATGGTTTGCATTGTTTATTAGAACTGGGCAACAACTCCCAACTTCTCCTCCGATAAAAGAAATACTCCTCATTATTTAATCAATTTAATGGATGTTTTTTTGATTCGTCCTTGTTACTTTTCATTGTTATACTGTGCTATCTTAATTGGCCCAGTGCTGTGTGCGGGCGACTGATTAATTAAAAAAATTTTGGAACCACCAGTTTTTTTTTTAAATTAGGAAGTTTTCACTATGCTTTTAAGAGGTCCCATCATTGAGAAAAGCTTTAATTATTTTGTGAGCTTCTTTCATGGAGCTACCGCTCAAGACTTTCATTAAACGATGTGTTCGACGATTGAAATTAAATTGAAGCCATCGAAACGATTGCTATCCTTGCTATCGAGCCATTGAAGCCTTCTGTGTCCGATTAATTTTTTTTAAACCTTATTAGGTAGTAGCAAGCAAGCATTACAGTTTTGCTTGTGAACGCTACTAAAACACTGTTATTGAATTCTTCAAGTGTAGATCAACGTAAACATCATCCAGATTAACATAAATAATGCATTGTGCAAACATTTCAGAAATTGAAAATGAATTTCCGGCCAGTTTACGATTAGAGGAAACTCAAAATCTCTCATACACACAAATGCAGATTGCTTTCCTCTCAGAATTTTCCTCCCGTCATTCTAGGATCGCTTTGTTAATTGATTTTGGCACATATTTTCGCGTTCGCATGCCTTTACTAACGCTCACCAATCGGGAAAGTTGTTTATAGATATATATATATGTATATATATTCTCCTAGTTGATAACGGTGGCGATGGCCATCGAAACATCCACAGTAGGTCCAATATTTTCTTTTTTTCTGTTCCTGTTTTGTTTCTGTGTGTTGTGTACATATATATGTAAATATATACACATATATATATGTGTATATATATATATATATATACACTTCATGAAAACTCAGACGAGCAGCAAACACGAACACACGCACTCTTATACGCAAACGCAAAGATAGAAACACTTAAAAGACTCACATAATAAGAAATGTTTACGGGCTTGCTTGCCCCTTCGTCCGTCTGGGAGAACCTGAGACTGAGATCTCCCAGACCGACGAAGGAGCAAGCAAGCCCCGAAATATTTCTAATTATGTGAGTTTATTAAGCGTTTCTATCTGTGTGTGTATATATATATATATATTTATATATATACGATTAAGATAATATATGATTATGATATATGTTAATTTTTTGTATATTGAGGGATTTGGCCAATTACAAACTCCAATTCAATCCATTTCCGAAGTTTCGTTTTATTTTTAAATCATCAGGACGGCAACTTAGTTTTATCCATAGATCAATGTAACCAAAGTTTTGTCCTATGCATGGTGTACGAAAACCGCTGCACACTCGCTGGGTGGGTCTTGTGCTTCCGCCCAGCACAACAGCACCGGGTGGAACGGACCCGCGACCTTTCTGGATCAGTCGACGAGCTCCCAACCCACTCTAACAACCCGGCTGGGTCACACGCACAGGTATACACACTTGTAGACGCACAAATTCAGTCAATAAGCAATGATGAATAATTACGTACTTATGTGGAGATATGGCAAGAACTATTGGAAGTAATGAAACGACTGTGGAACAGGACAGTCACATAAGGGTAATTTTTTCCCTAATGAAGAAAATATGGAGATAGAAATTACGTTACATAGAACTGAGGAGATAGAAATTATATTTATTAGGGTTTCCCAAGAAACCGTAATTTAATGACTCAGCAGTTTTTTCGGAGTCGCGCATCGTTGGAAGAGAGTTGTCCGTGAATGCCCACGTCTTCTGCCTCTCATTCCTTTCACCCTTTTGTTATCAAGCTCCGAGCGATGAACAGCAATACCTAGACCTTTCCTAGGTTAACAAAAATCCATGGAAAATAAAGTGCACCTGCTAACGTGAATCGTTGCCGCGTATGGTCTGAAGAAGTGAAATAATAATCACGTGCATGCGAGGCCACCCCTGCGAGATTGTAACCTCTGCATATAATACGCCCCCATGCGATCGCCTTTGGCAAACGAATGACCTCATCAGGAGTTCATAGCCAACTAGGTCATCTGAACGATTAATCATTTATTGTTCCCTACCAAGTGATTCTTCTCGTAAAGGAGACGACGGTGCATGTAATTGATACGCCGTAGTAATAGGAAGCATCCAATAAGGAACTGTCATACTACAAATTTATTCAACCCGTCCAAGTAACGGTGATAATCATTGCCAAGACTAAATCAAAGTCGGATTTCAGTGTGGAACTCTTTTCTCGTGGATAACGGTCTCTTTGGCTCACCAGAAGGTCACCGGTTCGAATTCTATCTTAGGTACCGATTCAGGTCTGTTTGAATTGTTTTGTATTGCAGGTTGTTAATGTGTCTAACCGTTGAAACAATTTCAAAATTCACACGATATTGCAAATTAAAAATAAAAAGCTTTATTGTTTCAAATTAAAGAAGTTACTTACCCTCATATTGTAAGTAGGTTTTTTAATTATTATCATATTATATTGGTTTATTACTTATTATCTACAACGCGTTATTGATCCACTGTTTATAATTTTTCCTTATGAATTATACCTTTATCCTCTTGTGTCAACACTTGAAACACCTCTCGCGTTGGCAGGCATTCTAACACCTTATCGACTGATATGATGCAATTTTATGGATTACCACTTATGTAAATTACTAGCCAGTAAGGAAGATAGGATGTGAAAATATGTATTGCGTACGGTTTCCTGAGTTAATTATTATTACCAGTCCTTGTACTGAGACAAAAAATTGTAAGTCACGTTTTAATTGACAAAGCAGATTACCATAGCGCGCCAAAGCTCCCTGGAGCACGTTTATTCTTACTTAACAAAACGTGTGCCGTAATTCACGTGTTTGGTTTTCAAGGAAACAGGTGTGTGAAATGTGTCCCATGCATTGAGAATTGAATTTTCACCTATCTGAATCAAGAATTCTCTTCCTTGCCAGGAAAGTCATTTTAACCTTTACATTTGAATGCTCGTGAAAGCACTTCTTTTATAACTTTATCACCAGCCTAACACTATCACGTTGTCCTTTGACCTTATTATTGTTTTCTTCCTGAGGAAACATATCATATGACTGATTTTTTTGTATTATACTAACTGAAATATTTGTATATCCTGAGTTACGAATTGACCAAAACCGAAAGTAAATAAGTAACTTTTTATATACCCCATTCATCCTTTTTTCATAAACACTGTCATTCCCAAGAGAGATAGCATGTTTGTTAATAATTTAAAAATCCACGTGCCGTTTAAATAATTGTAGATTAATTTTTCGCCTCTCCACTTTTAAAAAAGACGATGTGGCTAAAATACTGTGTGCACATTTTCAAATTCAGACGTCTTCAGACCAATGGGACATTCGTTGTTACGAACATAGCCTACAAATCAAATCTTTTTATGCCACAGTTATTTCCGAGTTATGGCCTCTGGATCCGTCCTCCAAAGCTCTGCCCACTCTTTTATCTTTGATATCCCCGCTATTTATTCCCTTCCATTCAAAAGCGAACCCTAAGCATGTCTCTTTTCCTCCCTGTGTTGCAACTGACATCTTAGTCGAAGAAGAAAACAAAATTAGCTCAGATGTTTCTTCCTTTCCTGAAGGCACGGTTTTAAGGGTAAAGCCTTCATTCTTTGCGGAGAGGCACGGCTCAGTTTCTCTATATCGTATACTTCCGTCGCCCGCGGGAAGGTGAACTGAATCCGCCTTGGGACGGAAAGAAAGCAATCGATTGATTTATTGCTATCAATCGGAGCAGCAAGGCAATCCATACAAATCATGTCATTTGGCTTGTCTTCCATAATAATTAAATACCTTCCTGAGGAAAGATGCCTGGCATGACCGTTCCAATGAGGTTAAACTGGATTCTCAAGGCTTTTTTCATCTCCTAACCCGAGTTTGGGTTTTGACCGGCTATTAAATGCCTTATTTATTTCGGGAAAAGTTTCGCTGGGCCAATGTGCTTAAATTTCGGCAGCAGCGTAAATTTTCAACTTATATCTGATTGAATTCCAGGAATCCTTGGGACCGGTTGAACAGTTTTATTTTGCGATGGTTTACCCTGATTGTGTGAGTCCCCCAAGCCCAATGTCGCCATTCACCTTGGAAACATACACCCAGAGTTTCTGGCATAGTGTTCCTGTATTCCTTAAAAAGAGGTGGAGATCAATCGATCAGTCGCCAAAGACCGTATTTCCCGGCCCATAAGATTGTGGTTTTGCGAGTTGGATTTTAGAAAGATAATCACCGTATTATAACTTCAAATTTTTATTACCTATATGCGATTTTTACATTGCACAATTCACGTCTATATTTGGTTGCTTTTTCGTTGAAGGTTGCTATGCATTGAAGGTTGCTCATGGCAAAATCAATTATATAGATATTATTTTCTTTCCACGATGAAAATCTTTTAATACGAATATATATATATATATATATATATCTATTCCTGTATATACAGGGAAAAAAAGTATTTACCCTCGGCCCGTAAGACGCACGCCGAAGATTTCCGATCAAATTTTAGACTGAAAAAAGTGCGTATTAATATAGGCCGGGAAATACGGTGTGTGAGCTATCATGGTCACTGTTCCGTTTAAAAGTTGGAAAAGCACCGCACTAACACCATTTCCGTCGATGTCCCCGTTGCGAACAGGTGAAATAGGAACGTTGTGTCATGACGAGAATACAGTTCGCGTGCAGTTTGTTTTTTTTTTTCCTTTTCCGCATTTTCTTGACCACACTTTCGCTTTCCGAGTTGCTGCACGGTTGCGTCCGTTTCCATCGCTGCGGCGGGATGGAGAGAAGGCGAAGCACATGAATCTTACTCCCCGGGGGGACGCTGCCGTTTGCTCACTTGTTTTCCTTCGAAGCCGATGCAACTGCAACGGCGAAAAATAAACCCCACCTCCTCCTCCTCCTCCTGTTGACGTTCGAGATTTGAGGCGAGTATTCCTTTCCGAGAGAGAGAGGGAGAGAGCGGCGGCGGCATGCAAGACTCCCGGGCGTGCCCCCCTTTCATTCAGCCGGTGACGTTTTTCCCTCTCTTCGCTTTCGCGATCGTTAAAGACGAGCGGTATTCATTTGCCTTGTCCTTTAGTCACTTCGTTAGCGCCCCCTTCTCGTCGGAGTCGCTTTGTGCGTGCCGGGGAGAGACCGGTCGGTAGTCCCGAACGCCATCCCCAACCCCCGTCCCCGCCCCCTCTCTCTCTCTCTCTCTTCGTACTTCCTTCCACATCTCGCCCCCTTCGGATTCGGAACGCATTCACGACGACGTTACGCAACTCGGGACACAGGTAGAAACGTCAACAAAGCCACGTACTCGGGAGAGACACTGGAATCTGGGCTATTTACAGTTATGGGAAATTTTTACCGTTCCTCCGAATAAGTAATAAGTATTTTTATCGTCGGTCAATGGTGTGAAAGGATTTAAGCTCTTCCTGTTTCCAGAGTTCGCTCTGCGCTCGTTAGCATCAGTCGACAACAGTTTCACAGGCAGGCGTATTCGAGTCGAATGAGGATCGCTTCTGTCTTAAGTTGACAGCTGAAATGGGAGTGAAACTGTCTTATCAAAGCCAACGAACGCGGTGGAAACACAGGATTCACGTTGAGCACATCGAATCCAAGTCGCGGAAACCTCCGAACGTGAAATAATTCCGTAAAATATAGCTTCGGAGTCAGACAATTCGATGATGTGGACGCCCTCGACCTTATTAAATGACGTTCCATTCCCTTTCACTGAAACTATTTTCTTTCGTGGTGGGATCATTCCGTGCTCTGCAGGTTTGTCACCCTAGTTCCAAACCGTTCCCTTCATCTCACCAACCCGAACTTCAAGAGAGGGAAGGCAACTCGATAAAAGTCTATCCGTACAAGTGAAACGGAATGAATGTCATAGAAATGACGTTCAATCTTGGTTTCACGCGAGGTTCACATTTTAAGCAATGACGATCACCAACGCCCTCAAAGTGGTTAAGTTTTTCTACAGCACTTTTTTTTCTTTCCAAGGAGGAGACCGAGGCACCGTCGAAACGCAGTTTTGCCGGGGAATTCCGCTCGGTTGGCCTCATAACACCCTCTGAATATATTTCTCCAAAGTTCTCTCGCGGTTTCAGTTAGAGTTGGGGGGAAAGCAAACATAAATTACCTCAAAAGGTGTCTTAACCTTCTACAGCATGCAAGTGTCAACTGTGACATCCTTTTTCCACTCCATGAAGCGAAGTTTAACACCAGCGAAGTGGGAGACACGACCTGAATAGAGATCTAATAATGTAGTCACATGATGGGAACTACTCGCCGTGAGTAGTTGAGTGGCCCACATGCCGGAGAGCCTGCGGTCGTGCCTCGAAAGTCTCACCATTTTCATTCATCTCGTGCGTCAATGGTCCCACCGACATCGGTGTTCCCTTTTTTTTCCTGGAACGGAGACTCGGCGCATGTTCATTCGATAGCTCCCGTGATGCACATGTACGTATTACTGAATACTCATTGATTTCGCAAATGAAATTTGCACAACATTCATCATAACGCGTAACTACCGCAAGAACTGTCATATCACTAAGGCGAATCGAATGATGCCATTCTCGTTGATTTTATTCCGCAGTGCTTGATTCAGAATCTCCAAATGATATGTTTTTTTTTAATACAGTGAACTGGGTTCGAGCATGTTTTACGAATTGCTTTTCAAGGTGTTGTTTCAAGTCTGGTCAGCACTATTGCCCACTTCAGACCGGGAGGAAGGGTATACAAGGATGGGAACGGAAGGGCAGGGGGAAGTTTAGGCTCATGAGAGTCTCCAAAAATATGTTTCAACAAGTGAAACTATAGCATCATCATAATTATCACCAGCAAGAGTTAACGTCAGGGAAATTATAGTCTTTCGAACTCGTTCAAACCCCTCCTCAAATTTCTCGGTTCCATTTTCCTATAGTTTTCCTATATGTATATAGCTTTTGCTAGTTATTTCTCTTGTTCGTTATAGTATTGGAGAGACCCTGGCCTCGCATGGTTTAGGAGGTCAGCTATATCCGGTAAAGTAAGAATTTGATCGAGAGCAATGATTGAGCACGAAGACAAATTGGAAGCGACACCTCTTGGGAGCGTAATGTTTTAACGCGCTCGTTTAAAGGTCAGCCGCCCTTCAAAGATATTTTTTGCCGTCTATTAGAGGAAATTGAAATCTTAATGGTCATTAGTCAGGAGTGCGTCTCACTTCGGAGAAGCGATTAAGTGGGATGAAGTTTCAGTTTTACGTTCAATAAAAGCCCGCTTCGTGGCGTGCAACTCATCACGAGACACACAGATGTGTGCGAAGGGCGTTTTTCCTATGTGGTTTCCGGGAGAACTGCCTGTGTTCCGGCGGTATCCATCCAAGGATCCCGGTCTGCGAATTTTGAAGAAATTTTCTCTCCCCCAAAGTCGGCTGTCCTTTTTATTAAGAAAAAATATATATAAATAAAATAATAGATAAATAAAAATTATAAATAAATAAAATAAAAGGGAAAAAAATAAAAATAAATTAAAAATAAATAATTCGCGGGTGACCACCCCAATGCCTTCGTCAATTTAAATTAATGCGTCAGCGCCGCCGTTGACAAGACAGGTGGACCACCTTGGATATATACGCGACCACTTTTTCACACGCCTTTTACGGTGTAAATGCCATTAGCGTCTGCTCTTCAGTAATATTTCGCCGCCAACTCATTACCCGTTTTAGAGTAATGCAGCTGGCTGAATTAATGCAATGAAAGTGCGAGGACGTAATTAGTGCGAAGGCTTCCACGGTGTCTTTATAGTCTCGGGCCCCATTTTACTCGTGCATTCGGCGGCGTCGCGCGGGGCCTACCTGACAATAAACGGTCTCTCTCCACTCGTAGGAAGCTTCTTAATTTACCAAGAATCGTCGAATACGATTTTGAAACGACTATATTCGCAACCCGCCACGCAACCCAATGAAAACGCAGGACCACTCTCACTTTAATCCACATTCAACTCGCGGAATGAAACCATCCGCGGCTCGAATGCCCGCGTACGTCGCATGTGATTGACGCCGCTGTGTACCGTGTTATTTGAAATAGTAGTTATCGGCAGAGTTGATTATTTTTGGAAGCCTCCAGTTCATCGCCCAAGATATCATAGATTAATTTAATTAGTGTGGTGCCGCGAGAATCTGGCTAAGGGTGGCTCCGTTTGGCCTTCTAAAGGTTCTCCTCCCGGCGAAAAAATTAGGTTAAGGTGGTCTCACCCGTAATGGAAGAGGGTCTGAAGAGTCAACAAGGGAAATCTCATTTTGCATCGACCGCCTTGCGGTGGAGTGGTCACACGAGATAGCAAGTGGGGGGGGGGGAGGGAGTCTGTTTACCCACCACGAATTTTTCGCACAGTTTTTGCTCAGACCACGATGATAGACGATCCTCCTTTGACTATGAAAACGTTTTTATCAGTTGAATGAGTTCAGCTCACTTCGACAATGCAGAACAGGTGTAGCTTAATCAATTCATTTCTGCCCGGGGTTCTTCTCCTTTCTGCGATGAAGAAAAGAGAAGAACCTTGAGTAGAAATCAATGGATTAAGTAACGACGGTAAGGAAAAATGGAGGAGGGGCGGATATGCGAACAGGGATGTAACATAAGGAAAGAGAGTGGGATATGTGCGCTGGGAATCTTTGAACCACTCCCAGAGTGGCGGATTTTCCTCGGCTGGAGTCCAAGATATTTCAAATCATGGACTCCATTATCGGATAGAAGTTTATGTAAATAGAGTTGGTAGGTTTTGTTGTGGGGGGGGGCGGGCTTTTAAAATAATGTGTCGGTCACAGTTACACCAAACGAAAGACTCGTTCAAATTGAACTCCGTGACCCAGCCGGCGTCTTGCTGTTCGATAATCGTAAATCTTTTGGAAAAGGGGCGACAGAAAAATTTCCCCTCACCAGCCCTCGAAGGCGATATGAATCCTGATGGCACGCAACTCGTTCATTCAAGGATTTGTGGAGAGAGGCAAATGGTATTAGTCGTGGTGAGCACCATTTATAGTTTTGGGTGCGTCGACGTCTTAAGGGCATCGTTTCGCCAGGGAAAACGTTTTTTTTTTCGGAGTTCGTCCCGAAAGAGGTAGCCCAACTCTTCCACGGAAAGTGTCGAACGGTCTCGAAAAATTCCTCCGAAAATTGGTCCATCGCGAAAAGATGGGAGCGATTTTTCCACGAGGCATTGCCCCTACTGCCACAGAAGAGAAAAAAAAATCCTCTCGCGGAGGGTATTGGGATCCGTTAAATAACGTAACAGATGATGGATGGATGGACGGGTGACGCAACGGAGGAGCGCCGAGCGTGGAAGTCGAAGGATATGCGAGTTGACGGGGTGGCAGGACGGTGACAGCGCGGGACGCATCCTCTTCTGCTGCGGCGGCCAAAG
>WURS02083103.1:0-10148 GCA_011762765.2 Rhinocypha anisoptera
TCATGTGCATGTGAATGTATGGTGGTGGCTCACCCCCTGCCACACGCCCTTGTGGCGGCTTGCAGGGTATTGTGTAGCTGTAGATGTAGATGAAGTGACGCCTGAAACCATATCTTATACGATAATCTATCAATATAAGTATTTTTCGCACGTAAATACATATGTATGGGTAATAAGTGGTATAGAATAATCCTAATATTGAGTTTAATATCTGAAAAATGTCATGCACTAATCAAATATGCATAAGTATGAATAGGAAAACATTTACGACCGTATTAGTAGTATTTTAGTTTATAGGGTGCTTCGACGACTTTGGTAATTTCGCACCTCTTCAATTCATAGAAAAACCAACAACCATGCCCTGGTCGGGATTCGAACCCGCGGCCTTTTTTGTTAGCCGGCGAGCACGCTACCCACCAGGCTAACCCGGTCGGCTACAACCGTATTAATCGATAACTTGGTAAAATGAAGTTCTCAATTGACGCATAATATTTTTTAATAAAATCCACCAACAAGAGTTTCAGTTTTTGCAAAATGGTGCACATGGAGAGAAAAACAAATCTTACAGAAGCTACCCTGAGGGACTGGGAGGTGACCGCTGCCTCAGGTTTTCCTGGGGTAAAGAGGGCTATGATTGAGTGGGAACAGGAAGGCGTCTTAACAACTTGTGTGACGACGGCGCGACCACTGCGAAACACGCGGACGAGAGAGAGTGAGAACGTTTGCGCAAGTATAGTTTTGCAGAACCCGCTGGCATAAACGAACGAGTTCCAGTCCAAAATGTATGATTCATGGAGATGGTTAAAGAGGTGACTTAAAATGGATGTAAGTCGCTTAATCGCGCTCATTGGTAGCACACCAAAGGTGAATTTTTGGCTCCTACTGATCTCATTCCTTCCTCACCTGGGCTAGATTGATGGTGTGGTAGCATACAGGGGGAAGAATCGACGGTGAGCCATTCACTATTCATATGTTTTCTCCACCCGAAATGGTATGGAATAATATAACACAGATTATAAGGCTTTTGAAGGAGTTGGAAAAGTGTTATTTTTCAAGATTAATCAAATATTTTTATAACAATTTTCACTTGAATTGCAAAATGTAGTTTTAAATTTTATCCTCATCAAAATTATTATAATATATCTCATTAAAAACTAATGCGCTACCGAATGTGAAACCATATCTTATTTCTTTTGGTCCGAAACTATGAATATCTGACTTAATTACTATGAAATTTACTAATCATTAGTCATACACTGATAAAATGTTTGTCAATTCCACGTAATTGAATAATTTCTCAACCCAAGCCTTCTTAGCTGCTCCAAAATCAGTAATTTTCCGCTGATGTCCGATATGTGGGATTGACAAAGAGTTTATCACGTTTTCATTAATAATTCAAATCCATTTTGGAAATGATTTCTCATGCATTAAAATAATACAGTAATTTATTTCAAGAATCAGAATGCGGTCAAAGTGGACATGTAATCAGTATTAATAAAATAGTAGATGAGGCAGAAAATTAAAGATAACATTAAAGGAAAATTGATTCAAGTAAAGAATATTAGATGCCATTTGCTTTCATAATTCCAGAAATTGGTGAAGAGTCAGGTGCAATCTTCTCTTTTCGAATCATTCCCAGTCGCAACGACATGTTTTTCAAGGAATACCACCCTATATTTCATGCGCAATTTCGAAGTCAATCGCTTAATGGCCAGGTGTCTTTGCCGGCAAAAACGACACCCGGTCAACTCGTGCCTTCCAATGGTAAGCGTTGTTCCCTGGCAATTGTGGAATCCACTTACCCATTCCCTTCGGTCACGGTTCCAAATACCGGTAATAATACGTAATTTCCGCCGATGGGATATCGGAATATCCTCTTTAGATACGATTATATTCCAATGAGATAAGAAGGTAGTTTACTCGGAGCAGGCGCGCAATTGCATTCCCCACCCTATGATGCTGAAGGTCATAGGATAGTTTATGCAAGATCCTTATAATATCAAGTTGATACTCGTATACATCCAATCAAACTTCCTACAACAATCATTTCTCCTCCAACATAGGGTCATTAATATCGTTGGGGAACAGTTTGATGGACACCCAGT
Source organism: Rhinocypha anisoptera (assembly GCA_011762765.2). Taxonomy (NCBI): domain Eukaryota; kingdom Metazoa; phylum Arthropoda; class Insecta; order Odonata; family Chlorocyphidae; genus Rhinocypha; species Rhinocypha anisoptera. The sequence continues at coordinate 2,106 of WURS02083103.1, forward strand.
TTGCTATTGTCTAAATCGTCGAATTGTCAACCTACTGGCAAAATTGCCAAATGAATTTTTTCCCAAAAAATATAATTGCGGCGATTCTTTATTTGTTATTATTGAGCGTAAACATGCGCTATTTTTTACAAGTTTTCTCTTGAAATTTGGATTGAAATAAAAGATGAAAAAGTTATGTTTTATTTGAAATTGACTTGAGATGTCAAGAAAAATAACTTATCAAGTATTAAAATTTAATGATATCGATAACTGCATTAGATTATCACATACCGTACCGTAATTCCGTATAATTGAATAATAAAAATTCATTTTTAGTTATTTTTACCGTTAGTGGTTATTTCGTAATAAAAGCAATCATATCAAAATTCAGGTTTTTATGGATTTTCATGGCATTAATTTCTAAACGTAACTATCTATGCGAAAAACTTTTAAACTCTAGTCGTAAAATTATATGAAATTGTTATGAACCCTACCCTGATGTGAGAATTTTCACACGCCGTTGCTTTTAGTACAAGGTGAACTATACCCTTACCTATCAAATCCGCATTATGGTTGAAGACTGTGGTTTTTTTCTAACTTTACTAGTTGAACAGTAATCTTGTGAAAGTATATGGGCAAGAAAGTAGAATTAACGATTCGCTCTTACTCTTGAAGCCATAACTTTAAACGAAAATGTATTCTAAGAAAATATTATTCCGTTAATAAAGCTTTATGATGGTTCTTTGGTGTTAAGAACAGGGTAATATAAAATAAAGGAGGGCAAAACAGAAGAATATAAAGTGAGGACTTATTTATATCTCGAAGAAATAGGTGAAATTTCTAGGAAGCCATCATTACAATTAGGATCATCATGGAGGAGAGATGACAGAAAGACCGACCAGTTTTTAAGTATTAGATTTGTGGCTGTGTAAAATGCTTTTCACAACATGGGTTAAATTATCCTGCTGCATATCCTAAAAAATATCGAAGTGAACTACCATGTATGACAGAAGAATGATACATACTGTTTATAGAAAAAAGACGGCAGGGACGGCAAGATCAGAGAATTTGAAAGAATAAAAGAAGGGGTATGGCAGGGATACTCACTATCACTGATCCCCAATTTTTACCTACTGAGACTGAGAACGAAGATGAGTGCAGCATAGAAAAATCCCATGGGATGCCAGGGGCCAAATCGGAAACATAATGTGGCCAATGGCTATTAGATTATCAGACATATTAATCCTTTGAAGAATGTGAATACACCATGGTATGGTGCGAAGTAGGAGATCAATTTATGAACTACACCGTGTATGAATTCTCTGCTATAGTATACAATGTTCAAGGATCCAACTCTGAAAATCGAGGAAATCAAACACATTCTTCTAGTATTGCCTCGAGCAAGGTCATAGACACCTTTGGTTGCATGAAATTAGTTGCATTGCTCAGGAAGGAGGATCTCCGCCTTTTTAAATCAATGAAAATGGATGTTATTCCTTTTTCTTCGTAATGTACTTCTAAGACTTTATCCGCAATTGCCCACTGATTTTACGAGCGCACTATGTAAAAGAAAGCGAAGTTTATTTTTTGCGTGACAGCACAAAGTTCACATGGCCATACGTTCTCTTGATCTAATTTGGTAGTGCATTTGGATAAGTATGGTGAGTTTGATCTCACAGCTTTCAATTCCTGTATAAGGATAACGTTGGCAAGTCGTCGTAATATTTTTCCAAAGTGATTACCAGAAATCATCCCTTCCGCTCATTCTCTCTCCCCCTCCCACTGATCTTTAACACTGTTTAAAACTTTCAATTCCGCTGATCTTGTTTCCCATGCCAATGTGACAAAAGCGATCAATAATATAGTCAAAATAAGTTATCTTAGGTGAAGGTCCATCATGTAAGTTTTTCCATGTTCTCAATTTCAGCTGTGGTTCTGATAGGCAAAATTTATGAATGCAATACTTTCACAATCAAGTGCTATGACTGTGAACAGTCGAAAGAAAGACCGATGGTATCATTCGACATCCATGTACAATGTACATTGCTTCTTCAAGCCTGCATATGCTAGCGGATTGCACGTACCCAGCATGTTTATATCTGACAGATACGATCTGGTGACCTCACTACATCTAGCGATACGACGCGTGATTGTGAAGGGAAAGGGAAGAACCCAGCCAAATTGCTAAATTCACACTTCAAGGATTGTGAATACACCATGTGTACGGTGGGAAGAATGAGTTAAATTATGAACTACATCTTCAGCCTATGCTTATCAGGTGTCATAGTGACGGATTATTTAACCGTTGTCCTTTTCGGTAATGAAATTGTCTGGGACTACTTCATCTGCTGAACACTCACTAAATTTCACCATCAACCGCAATGAAATGTTTTTGATCACCTCTTTTGATAGGTCAAGGCAGATTGCTTTTCTCACAGGCCACACAATTCGTCTCGTCCATCTCGACGCTCACTCCCTCGCATTCTGACCAAACCGATGATTGAATCGCGGGCTTTTCGAGGGTCTGGGAGGGGTAACGCCATGCCCCGAAGGCCGGAGCTCGGAGGAAGAACCAAGCGGAGTGAGCCATGGAGTCCGTCGCCACTTCGTCGGGAAAGGCGGTGGACGGGACGAATTGCGTCGGAAGGACAAAGTTTGATGGGTGACGACAGCCGTCGTTTCCGAGTTGCGTGAGCCGATGGGCATGCATCGATCGCCCGGATTGGCGGTGGCGAAAGCGATCGCGCCTGTTCACTTCCTCATGCCGAGAGAACGACCACGCGAATTTCCGTCGTTTTTACGGGGGGCGAAGTGAGGATGGTAAAGGGGTCCGTGCTGACGGCAGGCCATTATTGGGGACGCAGCCCCTCGGGGGTGAATTCGGTTGATTCTGATTCACGCATGATTCATGACGTTACAGTTGTGCATCACTAACAGTACAAAAATTACTGCAGAACAAATGAACAGCTTACAATTGTACATTCCAAGAAAATAGTTGCATTTTTTAGGTTAACCGTATACTACGGTCTGTCGAGTTAGCAATTTGGTGTTTGACAGCTCTATAGAAAAATACTGACATTTAAAAAACTATAAAATTCTATAGAGCGCTCCTGAAGGGACTTCTTGTAGATGTTAATCCTTGTTAATGGTTGTTCAGAAATTATTCATTTATTGCTTTTCTTATCAATTAAAAATAGTAACCTACATCCGCGTCGCGGTGCCATATGGACAACATTTACAGCATTTCTAATATACGATAAAAGAACGTTAAAAATAAAATTTTGAAGTAAGAAAATCTTATTCATTCATGAAATAAAAATATTGGATTGGAAAGAGAAAACTCAGTTTCTTCATAGTATCGTTATATCTGCTGATGTCACAACAGCATTATGGACGTGAGGGTTAGTTACTACGTTGATAGAAATTGCATGTGAATTATCTAACTATAGGAACTCCATTGCTTTCACATTCTGCAGTCTAACGTACGCATTCTTCCTTTTCATGTTATTTCTCTCCTCCTATATTAGTATGAAACGTCATATTTGGTTGGTAGAAGAACATTATACACATTATTTAATTTTTTAATACGTTATTTCATGTATTAGTTGACCATCAACCACATCATTCAACCCGAAGATTTGTTTATTAGATAAGGGTAGATCTCACCTAAAAATCCCAATCCCAACGGCGTGTGTAAATTCACACATCATGGACGCTTTATTTCCCTGCGCTGCCTTTAGATTCCCAGCGACAACTGGTACCCAGAAAATCACTCATTCTGGAGGCCAGAGCTCTCACTGGGACCTGAACCCGGGCCCTTCGTTCAGTATCCAAGTGCTCTACCCTCTGGACTATCAATACCTCAACTAAAACATCATAATTTCTTTGATCCACACTATAACTCTTTCAAAAGACATGAGGGAAATATGTCTTATAGGACGACTCCTACTCCTACTGGAATAGTACCACATCTGGATCGACCAGAGGTTTTTCAGAAGTCGAGTTCTTGCTTTCATTATCTTATTGGATTGGAAATATTTGTTAAATGCTAGTAAAAAAATGCAGTGAGAAAATATGCCGATACTTAATCGCTTGACTTTTGCCAAGTTAAGAATCAAGGAGAGATAATATTGCCTTTCTTCCGAAATTTATTTTTTCTATTTGGAATTTTATTCTCTCTGGTGCTCCCTGGATGTACCTCTCTCTATTAGATACTCTCAAAAATCTGTTAATATCAAAATGTACTCATGAATTTAGAAATCCGCAAGTTATCCTCTTTTTTTCCTTCATCCAGGTAAATTTTCCCACGATTTCTCAGACTGATCTAGTCATGGCATTGAAATAGCATATCAATATTACAATATATGGTATACAATATACAATATATTTCGTTCGCGAGCGTTATTATATTTCTTCATAAGGCCAATTTACTTCTTATTCGTCTGTACCAATTATCCTGAATACTGATTATCTCTCCTGAATTAGAAGATGTATTCACCACCAATCGCTTACAAGATATGATCTACTAAAGTTTTTTACTCATTTGGAATTGAAAATGATTCTCACTCCATTTTTCCTCTCCTCTCACTTCCAAATGTGTATTATCTTAAATAACAAATAAGTCTTCGATTCCAAGGTCGGTTTTAGTAGTGAGAGTTGAGCCCACCTAGTAATAAGCTCAACGGTGAGTAAAAACCACACATTACGCTAGAGGGGCAAGTTCCTTTCTCTGTGCCGCCTGTGGTTTACCACGAGGATGTGGTACCCAGAAAATCTCTGAGCTTGAGTTTTAGTTGGATGTACCAATAAATTTGACGGAAGAATTATCCTTTGATTCATTTTAAGCTCTCATGTTCTTCTTCATTACGCAATTTTAAAGCTTTTACAAATGAAATATCATCGTCCTTTTCTATATTACAGTTAGATTTCCAAGATTGTAGATCAAATCGTTTTCCACCGTCTCGCCGTCATTGATTTTTACAGCGTTATCTACTTCCATTCGTTCTCTCTTCCTTAAGTTTAAGCACACAAATGAATTAAATGAAAAAGGCGGGTCCAGGAAATTAAAAGTAGAGGAAGAGAGATTGCCGACCGGTGAGCAGGAAGACGGTTAATAAAACGGCGTTTTGACACTAATTTGGGTGGTCCGACAGCCCAATAATGCCCTCCTGGAGGCTATTTTCGGTAAATCATTATTAGAGGTCTTTACGAGTTGTTTGAGACGGTAAAATTCAATTTTATCGTGAAGTATTTAGTCGCAGTTACAGGCATTATCCTTTAGGCAATCTCCGTCTGGTTTCATGATGCTGCCCATTTTTCTGTGTTCGATGTAATGTAGTTGAATACTGATTAATATAAATGTCTCTAATGGAACTGAAAAATCTAAGGGATAGTTCACATACCGCCAAAGAGAGAGTGACACAGGGAGTTGGTACATCAACCATGAATATGCAGAAATCTGTAATAAAAATATATTTCTTTGGCTCTCTCTCTCTTTGTGGAAAAATATAACTTTAAATTGAGTAATAAAATGTTCAATAATTTATCACTAAAATAAACTCTTCGATGGTAAAAATATTGAATTTTGTCACTATTACCCATTCTGTCAATTTGTGGAAGCTATTGTATTATTTCCTCATTGTCTTACGATTAATATTGAAGAAATAACTCTGATCTAGCAATGTAATCTATGAGACACCGTACCAACGAAGGATAAGCAGTAAAAGTGCAACGCTAGGCGTCCTTAAATGCCAGTTTTCGTCGAGCAGGGCAGCCTTACCCTATATTTTGATTCATTATATTTCTATTCATTTATATGCGAAATGTTCTCCTTAATTTTAAAATCATATTTGATTCGACCGGCATTAGCGCTGAACACAATGATGGTATTATAAGAGAATTAAAAATTAAGAGAAATGTAACGATTATATTTAATTTCCATCGTTATATTTTTTTGCCCTATGTTTCAATGTTTCTGCTTTCTCAGGTGAGGCACTGCATAGCAACTCGCACGTACTTAACTTTCTTACAGAAACTTTACGTTATATCCGTTACTGATGGAAATGTCCTTTTCTTAACCAAATTCTTTTTAACCAAGTTCATGTCTCTACTTTTCATAACTCTAATCGCATATCGGTTTATATACATATTGGGCGCAATATTAATATATTATGTTTAGGTACGTTATTAATGTGGTTAATAATTCTTGAACCCATTTATTCATAAATATTATCAGAGTTACTTGAATGTTTTCGATATTCTTGCAGTGCGAAATTTATGGCATCTCTATTAATGGAATCAACGGCACAGTCTCATGTTGATTTTGATTTATAATTTAAACATCTGATTTTCAATGGTGAATTCTTATCGATATTACCACCCGGGAATACCTGATCCGGTGGAAATCCTGAGAAGAATTCACTAATATCATACGCCGGGAAAACATCAGATTCCTCATCTCATTTTCGTTCCAAAGAAAAACTCCTCTAGCTCTTACCCGAGGGTTTGCATAAAAAGTTATGTGGATGAAAACGAAGTCTACAAAGTTCAATGTAATTTTCGCCGCCTGAAAGGTCTAAGTCTTTATAATTATAATACATTTTATAGCTCTCCCTAGCATCTTATGTCAATTCGGCATTTATAGTGCTATGAAAGCCTTTATCACTTCCGAAAGGAGGCCATCCATTCACTGTTCTACTCAAAAGATTTAACTTTGGAGTTTTGAAAACTTTAGATGATACATCAGTGAGAGAAATCGAAGCCATATTCATGACACTTTTACCGTCTCAATAAATATTAATTTTCTACTTTTATGGCAGAGGATTTAGTATTTTTCTCTTTTTGAGTTTGGGGTATGATTATAACAGTTTTATCCAACTTAAAAATTTCATCTTTATCGATAAATATTGCAGCATGACTTTCAACTCGTCATTCTTGAACAAAATGGAATAATATATATTTCGATTGAAGACTTTACCTGTCTATAAAGTTTATTGCTCACAGAATATCACTGGGTTATATATGTATTAGAATAAAATAGCGCCAGTTTCTTGTATGAAGTACAAGAAAAATATATAAATATTAGAAAATAATGAACAAATAAAAAGTTCGTTCTCAAAATACTATGAACATTATAAGGTAATATAGAAGACATTTCTGAAATGGAACATCCTTTGCATTCTAATAAACAAAATTTGTCATTAATTTGTTTCTTGATGAAGAATTTAATACACAACATTTTTAATTTTTGCTAGTTAAATCAAATGTTATTGGTAAAAACATATCCCTCCCTATTATTTAATTCACTTAATTTTCTCTAACGTAACTTCAACGTATTCACTAACGTAATCTTCACTAAATAAAACGATACCTTGGTAATTGCTACAATTTAAAATTTTATCTTTTAAGTGTGTGGCGGTTATTCGTATAATTAAGAAATAATTTCATTCCTCCAAAGGTTAAAAATAAGACTATCACGAAATAACACCTTATAAGAGACTCCAATACGTGCCAGTTATTTTTATAATACGTGACAAAACATTAACAACGTTTGATCAAACCATAAGAAGATTAAATTGTATACTAAAGAGTGAAAGGAAATTTAATTGAGTAGAGTAGAAGTAAAAGAAGATAATGAAATCGAAGAATGACGATTGATTCTGAACATTCGTTCTTAGAATGTGTTGAATCAAATTTTTTTATCGCTTCCCTACCAGAGACGAATGGAGAAAAGCAGTCGAGGAGAAGGAGAGGGTGGTTGAAGCATTTTATCGCCGAGTTTAAGAAAGGTAAGAAGGGAGAGAGAAGGAGAGACGTTGAAAGAGAGAAGAAGGGGGAGAGAAATATATATTCGTCAACGCCACAATTCGACTCCAAATTTGGAGTTGTTGGATTTCTTGCGTAAGTAGGGCAGCTAGTAGTTTGTGAAGGAGGGAAGAGAATGGGGAAAAGCGAAAGCGGGGAGGGATAGTGGAAAAATGGGAGTGGGCCAAATAAACTAGAAGAAAATTAACATCTGGAAAACAATTTCAAAATGACGGATGCGGGGTTAGAAGCCTTCGATTT
>WURS02083114.1:0-10148 GCA_011762765.2 Rhinocypha anisoptera
TCGTGTGCTGGTGGTGTTGTTGCCGTGTTGGTGTGGGGTGGTTGTGGTGGGTTGGGGGTTCTGGGGGGGGGGGGGTGGTGTCGGGTGTGGGTGTGGGGGTGCATTAAAATTACCGTATTTCCCATTCCATTGAATTCATTTTTTTGCACCTGTAAATTTGATCTAAAATCGGCCTTCTTCAAATGAGCTGGGGATAAAATTTTTTTCGACGCCAGGACTAATCTGGTGTCAAATGACAACCTAATGATCGTGGTTGCATTAAAAAGATGAATTGTAAGAGAATAATAATTCCTGCATCAATTATTTTACCTATTCTAAGATGAATAATCATTAATGTTTGATATTTTCTGAGTGCAACAGTCTTAATATACAGTTATAAACAGTTATATTTCCTTAAATTATTAACAGTGAAATAAATTTAATATATATTTAATAATAAAATATTTTAACATAGAGAATAATAACTTAACTATACAAAAACTGAAATAAAAAACAAATGTTAACTATAACAAAACAGAAATTGTTACGCACATTATAGTATCTCTTCTTCAGACTTCCTGAGGTTAAAAATACTTAATATTAAAGTATATTAACAATTATTAATAACGAAATTAATTTATATATATATGAATGACAAATTTCAAACTCACTGCTAAAAAAGTGGAAAAAGATAATGTTTTTACCCTTTTAACCCCCCAGGTCACTAAGTTTGGTGTGAATGGAGGCTGTGAATTTGTGACTACCACTATTGTGAATACATAATTGTAATTATTGCATTGGTCAACTTAAAGAGATATATAATATTCCCCATATGAGGAAAAATATCACATTCCTGTCCTTTCCGAAATGTACACTTACCAGTATTTACGATATTTTATACCCGAATAAGCAGTACGCATTCCTCATTTTTTTAATGAAAGTTCTATTTCTGTTTTAGGCAAACCTAAGATTTTAGTGAAGATATTTTTCGTATGGTTTTCTCTTGTGCATTCCGCTTCAATTTTTGTGTGAATTAGGTGAGAAATCTTTATTTATTTGTCTAACATATTTAAGTCTGGATCACTCTCTTGGTTGTTTTTCCCCAATGTATGTTTCCATATTATTTATCAAAATTATTTCATGTCAAAATATGTGACCGAGGAGTTCATTTGCATCCCTCCTTTGTTTTAAGGTTTCTCCAGCTGGCTGCCCTTTCCTTTTATTCTTAGGAGAACGTATTTTTGTTGGAAACTGGAAATTTGGTACTTGATTCTATCACATTTCATTCTCGGTTCCTAGATTTTTAATCCTTTACCTGAAGTCCTAAACATTCCGTTTCAATACAAGTTTCATTTCTATCCGAATCCACTCCATTGCCCTCTACCATCTCCCTTTCTATACCCATCCTTCTCTCTATCGTTCGTTGTCTGCTGCTCGAACCGCCAAAAAAATAGCCAAATTCAATTTTTAGTCATATCTATTCAGTTTCGTGGACGGTAGTCTTAATATAAACTACTATGTTCTTGCCAATATTCATATCCTCTTCTCCCTCCACCTTCCGGTTTTTTTTTCGGAATATCCGTCATCGTCACCAATTATATTTTCTTAGCCCTTTCCCGACAGTCATTTCCGCGTTCCCATCGTCTCTGCTGCCTCTCTTATTTCAGTTCCTCCATTTGTCTTTCCCTCCTTTGCGCCTCACATCCCTCGACTCCTTTAACCAAGAGATTTTCGATTTCCGATCTCAAGAGGATATAGTGGAATAAGACAAATGACGGACAAGGTCTTCGTGAGGGAAAGGGATAAGATTTATTGGGGGAAAAAGGGGAATTGGCAAGAAGGGATACGGTCAGAGGTCCCTCCGACCGTATACTCAAAGATCTTCCAATGCGGGTACAAATTTGGCTCACTGATAAAAGAATAAATGTCACTCGCATATCACGTCCTTCTTTTACATTGTTCATCTCAAATACTTGCTATTTTGGCTCTAATAATGAAGTGAAAGAGTAAATATCACGCTACAGCGTTTCAAAAATAAAATATGTATTAATTTTAATGCTTCTCTTTCGACCATCAAATACCTGCCCGGAGGGAGTTCCTGTCAAGTTGAGCGACTTTAAGTCTTGACAAGGACGAAAGTAGAGCGTACCTACCGGAGCGTTTATGCATTTTTCTCCAGTGAGCGTCAAGGTTCGCCGGTGATATAGCCTCTCTATTGTACGCCTTCGTAGCGTAACATCTCGCTCGGTTTCTTCTTCCGCTAGATCTAAGGAATCTTCAAAGGCGATGTGGTTAACTCCCATTATTTCCCTCAGGCGATCCTCACATTTTGAAATTATGCAGGGTAGAGCATGTTTAGTCACTGAAATTAGTTCTTAGAAGTATATTAAATGCGTGCATACTTTTTAGATCATGTTAATAAAGAAGGGACTCCTGGAAATTTATTCATCCGTCAAGAATAGGTGCCACACTACTGAAATTATGTTTTGAAACATCAAGACGTCTATATTGTTTAATTAGTGCATGAAAAATGTCAAAGCCACTTTTAAAATATTTTATGACATATTTTTTGCTGGAAAAAAGTGTTTTATAAACTTTTGTATACTTTTTTCCATTTAATTCGAGTAAAATTAGAAAATTTGAAACTTTATAAAATTAAATACCTTAGGTTCACATAGTTTCAACTAATAGTTTTGAACCCGCGCTTAAGCTTGATTCTTTTCTTCCAATTTCATCCAAATATATCTTTCCTCCCAGTCTGAAGAACCTAATAGCTATACAGACTTGAAACAGAGCCTAGAAAAAAAAGAAATAAAAGGTCCAACATTCTGTGACTCAATCCCGTTACTCTAGGCTAAAATCTCAGCAACGGTAACTTTAAATGACAAAATCACTTTCGTAAATTTTTTTCCGTCAAAAATATTTAATTCATTAGGTTACTGATATAAATAGTGCAATAAAAATTGTATTTTTTTGAATTGTGTTGTACTTTAAAGCCAATTGTAAACATCAATTTTATTAGTGTATTTTTGTAAACATTTAGGGCAAATATAATGAAAATGTCCCTGCGTATTGAGTAAAAATATCTATTTAAAAGTTTGTAATAATAGTTGATTTATCAATCTCGTTGTATAGTTTAATTTATTAACGATTTCAGATATGAAATCCTACTGAGACAATCATTAATAAAAATTTAATATTGATAACTACTGAGAAAAACCAGAAATGGGATGCTTACAATAAACAAAAAATAAACAAAGATAGGAATTATTATGTGCAAAGAGCAAAGCAAAGTAGCAAAATGGAAATCAAGATTTCACCCTTCTCCAAAAACTCAGCCGTTGCGTAATGGAGGGTTTATTGTAACAAATTATCTATAGAGCCCTGGTGGTGGAAACGAATTAGATCATTACTTCAACTAGGGTCTATAATGCCAGATAAATTGGAGGGCATCTGCCAAAGGTAACTGCAGTCCTCGCGGGGTCTGTTATCAGTGAGTCTTAGCGTAAATCATTTTATGAAAGTGCTGGTGTCGCGTTAAACAAAATTGAGGAATTCAACGAGAAGCCAAATCCCTTATATGGGTCTAAAAATAATGACTGACAAAATACGGAAATTTTATTCGGGACCATTACGGGACCAAATTACGGGACCAACCCTCTGGGACCGACGTCTCGGCTAGCAGAGGGTTCAGAAAATCTTCCAAGATTTTCATCCAACGGACGTTCTTGGGCAACTGTTTCCTCAGTAAAGTATGAATAGTGCATCAAGAGTACAAAAACAGCATATTCACGAGTAATTTTAAGGAGATTGTGGGGGAAGAGGAGTTAGGAATATTTAACTAGATGACAAAAAGATCCATAGAAATTCTATAGTGAGGCGGAAGGGCATTGGGAATTAATGAATCTATCTACTTACTGGGTAATTTAAAGTAAAAATACGTATCATACGTGACATATATAAAAATAGGCATAGTTTTGAATAGGAAATTAGGAAAGAGGCTAGAGATTTACGATCATATGACTGTTCAAATTCGGGTAATAAATATAATAGCAACATCTACCAGTTTCAACTAACTATATTTAGAGGCGATCATTAACTAATTTTTAAAGGCTCTTTCTAACTTAATCTTCATTCATGAAGTCTTCTCTGGTTTCCCACCACGTCAGATGCTCCATTCTGGCCGACGTTTCGACTCTCAACTCGAGGGTCGTCATCAGGGTTTTTGTGTGCTATGTCTGCTTTTCTCCTTTGTTGATTGTCGCCATTCGCCTTTCCGGCTATTCGCCCCTAACTGCCGGGAAGGCGAATGGCGGCCCTCACCAGGGTCATCTACAAAGTGAGAGAAGCAGAAATGGCACTGATGACGCCCCTCGAGTTAAGAGTCGAAACGTTTGCCAGAATCGAAACGAGCCCCTAACCTGGTGGCTAACCCTAAGCCATGCCTGCATTTTTACCGTTTTACACACACGTTCTGCCGGGTCAGGTGTCACATGATTACGCTAGAGGGTTCTGATTGGTCGGCCATTTGCCGCTTGGTCCTACTCCTATCTTCGACGTTCTTTAGCAATGGTTTCCAGGATTTGCTGAGGAAGTAGCCGGAATCTCTGTTGAAATTCTTCTTCTCCATCTGAATTTCAATGGCTTCTTTGATGACTCGGTTCCATTAGCCGAAGGAGCGAGCATGAAGCTTGGCGCCTTCGAGTTGTGTGCGATGGTTCTCCCTGATGGTGTGTGCAATGGCTGATTTTTCCCTCTATCGCAGGCGCAATAGTTGCTGATGTTCTTTCAGCCTCATCTCTATTGTCCGTCTTACTCACGTATACCTCACGACATTCGCAAGAAACCCGGTAGACACATGGAGCCTTCAAGCCTCTGGGTTAAACGCACCGTGAATCAAAATTACATACATGTCTAAACTAGTTAAAACCCCTTTCAAAATAAGAAAACACTCTTATTCACAAAAAAAATTCCTTGATAAAGATACAGCGAATTAATAAAATTATATGTACATACAATGCACTTGAGCAACCTCCGCAGCCAAAAAAATGGCAAATATTTTTGACACCAAGCACTTTAACGTGGCCGGGTCCGATCCATGTCTGCCTGGAGCTCGCGTCGGTCCCTTCGAAGAAGCTTCATTTCGGCGATGGATCACATGAATCGTCTACTTCAGCGCCTCTCACAGAGCACTATGAAGTTCCGCGGGACCTTAAACGTGCCGAAGAAGAGGTACACACGGCACATGGAGTCTTTGGCTCGAACGATGAGTTCACAAATATTTATTGGCTATTATGTCGTGACAATATCCTAGCAATGTTTCCGGACACAGAGGCTGTGTACGGCAGATAGTTTATGGTTATTTGCTTTACTTTATCCTGCTGAATCTTGCGCTGGCGTGGGCTGAAGGCCTGGGATATCTCACGTTCGCCTTACCCGTTTTGGCTGAAGGTCATCCTGAGGCAACTAAGCTCCTGTGAGTGGTTTTCATCGTCGGCAATAGATCTTGCTCTCGTTTAAGGAGTGGGTTCATCACCGCCCGCCGCTTGGGGAGGGGGTTATCGTGTCTTTGACCGTTTTGGTACAGGTCCATATGCTTCGGTTTATGCTCCACACTATGACCCAGGATATCATCAGCCTTTCGCTCACAAGAATGTCAAGGAAAGGCAGTTTGCCATCGTTTTACAAGTCCGTGTCCAGTGCAGGCCATTCATATGCTATAGAAACTGGTCCAGTTTGTCCCTCCCATATGGTCATACCACAAACGTGTCAACATATAAAAAGAAATGCTTAGGGCGGAGTGGAGCTGTGTTCATTGCTTTTTCCTCGAATTCCTCCATGATGAAAATAGCGATCGCGGGGGATAAGGGATATTCCATGGCTTCTGCGGAGAAACTCCTAGATTCGGAAATTTAATACAGTAATGTAAATGAAAGAAGTTAAAGATTTAAAACTTCATGGGCATCATGACAAAATTACCAGTCGTTAAATGTTAAAATTTATTTAAATTGGTCCATTTCGAATTGTTATTACAAACCACCAAAATGGCTCTACCCTTCGAAACTTTCAAAAAATGGTTACAGTTTTCGTTCTTTATGCAAACAATGCTTCAAAATAATTGACGCATTAGGCCCTCGAAAAGAAACTAACGAAAGTGTTGCTGTTCAGTAATCTACGATAGCTATGTGAGGACACCAAGAGGGGACTTTCGTTACCGTGGGAAACGATGAGGAGAGACTTGTTGGCTTGCCGTTTTGAGGATACTAATAAAATACTAGAGAAGGTTTTATTATGAAGTGCAAAAAGTTATTGTATGAAAAATTAAGTCTTTGAGAGAGGAAGATGAGCATAGGTAGGAGTATTTTGAGACGTGGTCGTGGATACGGATGGAGAAGGTGAAGTGGATAGAAAGTAAAGTAAATGAAGATTAGCTCATCATGAAAGTGAAATGGTAGGAAATTGCTGGGTGATATGAAAAATAAATGAACGACGTATAAGGAGGTAATGAGATTCTGAAGAGGGTGTTGGAAGGTAGAATTTTGAGAAAGTAAGGAATAGACAGGAAAATGATAAACATGTAAAGAGATGAGTTAGAAAATGTGCGGAAATCAGAGCGAAGAATATAATTTAACAAAATAAAATGTAATTATGCTCTTCAGAAAAATAAGTTCTCGGATGCAGCAAGTTATTTAGTAATAATCATTAATGTAGTCTAACAAAACGTACCTTTAACTGGTAGAAAACGAACTTGCTTCAAAGGAAAAAATTAATGGAGATCTGTGCCAGTCTCATGTTTGGATTGCTTAGAAGGTGACTGAATGAAGTTTCATTGTTACACACGGAAATGGTGTATGTGGAGAGGATTTATGGAGGCCAAGGAACAAGAGTCTGGCTCGTCAAGGTTTGTTTTCATTCCTCCTGCCTATTGCCTTATATAGCGTGCGTCACGAGCCCCACATACATTGGTAATCTGGCAACCCGCACTACCACATGACATGCTAATTGCATACATCCACGGGTGTTAACTACATAAAGCGTGGTATCTTTGCAAGCCTTTCCTCTGAATGATAATGACTAGTATTTTAACATACTTACTAATTATATTCTGCTTTAGTAACATTAGACCAACCAAGGTATTCAACCCTAAGTTCGGTTTGTAAGGTAGAGATCACCTGATTCTAAACCCAACGACGCGACATGACGTGTAAAAAAATAACACATCACATGACGGGGACCAGTTCCTTACCCTGTCCTGCAAATTAAGGTTCAAAATATCTAGAAGACATATTTTAGAACAATGTTCTGACGGAAACCCGAATAAGCATAATCTAACACTGTGAATTCTTAAGTAAAATATTCGCTACCAATAGCTTTTGCATACGGTTACTACTTAAATAAAGGTGGTCATTTTTTAATTCACCAATGACAAGAAACATCATTCTTAGCTTATTATAGGAGGTATTAATGAGTTGCAATTGAAAAAGCTTATGCTAATTATTTTTTGATGACCTTTCAGTAGTCCTCTTCTAAAACGCTAAGTATTATAGAAACTACGGGACAATAGCGATTTTAACCCATGCTTCCAAGATTCTAATTTCCATATTTAGAATAGAATAACACATGCAATATGTAACAAAATATAGACTGTGATGTAGATTTTTTTAATTTTTGGTAGATACTGTAAAAGAGAAGGGTTCTAGAATAGGAAGGGGAACAAAAGAGAAAGTCTTGTAAATGGCCAACATTTGAACAGAAGACTAAAAGTTAACAAGAAAACCTATATGGCATTCGCTAGTATAGAAGAAGCACTTTTCATGTATATCCAAGAATAGAGTTATCTTGAGGGACAGAAATCTAGTTCTAAATATCTATGAAAGTCACAGTATAGAAAAGTCTTTAAGCCCCATATTATAATAGTTTTATCCCTCCATGAATTCATTTATGACTTGACTTGGCAATCTTAATTTTAAATTTTATGGAGTAATCCACATTAACACCAACTATATCTTCAGTGCCCTTGGTGATAAAAAATGTAGATATCTTAGAAAAATATCATGATAATTTAATGTTAAAAAGCATGTGCACGAAATAATGTATAATTAACAAAAAATAGTTTTCTAGTGTACATCCATTGTCGATAACTTCTAATGACTTATTTATACCCCGGTGTCACAGACGTATCTCTTTACTATCTCTTTCTTTAAAGCTTAATTAACCAATAAACTATCAACACTTCCTTTACGGCAATAATTTAATATATTTCTACTTTGAGTAGATAGTCTCCCATTGGCTGTTTCTTACACAAACGAACCTTCACCTGATAGCATTTTATTGCCCCTCTACAATGTTTGACTTCCACTTCCTCATTTCTTTAAAACCTCATATTTAATTTGTAATGTGGTTCTGAACCAGGTTCGAAGAAAGTATATTATATTCTGAAAAATAGGGCTATATAGGTTTGAGAGTTATTGGAAAATAAATAAATGGGTTCCCATTAACAGATGAGAGACCATTTCCGTGGGAAATTAGGTAATTTGCGTCATCAGGTCCGCAGGTCATTTGTTCTGTACTATTTCCGTCAACTATTAAGGTAAATTCCTTTTGTGACTCCTATTGTATGGATTTACAACCCAAAAGTTTATATGCATAATAGTTTAGCATCGATTTTATAGAGCCTATCTTAAATCTCACGTAAATATAAAATATCCTGTGTATATGGACCCATTATAATCTGTCAGGAGGAATCTCGTCCGAGGAATATAGACCCAAAATACATTCTCCTAGCATTACCTTCAGTAGTTGATATTGCTTTATTTATTAGAGATATTATTTACAGGGTTTTTAAGATATTTCCTTCATTTATCGTATTTCATTTTCTTCAAGTAAGGGGTAAAAGACCACATATTTATATGTTACGAAATGAGCAAACTATTGAAGAAATGTAAATAAAGACGAGAATTTTATTGGAGTGGTTGAGGCATAGGGATGGAGGGATTTAGGTCCCCTCCTTCATTATTATTTCAGTACTTATTTAAAAATATCTCGAATTAATGCTTACACTTTACAACCATGTGGAAAATTTTACGAAGGAACTTCTCAGCGTGTTCCATTATCTTTGGAATTATTAAAGAATTGATGTCTCTATCCATCTGTGATCTAATGTGATTCTTCATCGTCGGAACTAAAGAGGATTTCATTTCTCATTTTTGTTGCATTTTTTATTTAGTGAATACAAATATTTATGGAATGTTGAACATGTCTGTGAGAAGTTTTTGTAGCTAAGGATATAACGTTTATGAAGAAAAAAATATCTCCAATAGTTTAAATTTAAATAGTTATTCAAGACATACTTTTGTTTTCATAATATTGTAATGACTTTGTGTACGAATGAAGAATAACTGAACAACATAAAAGAGCTGAATAACATAAAAGTTGTGAATTTAACTAGAATTAACGTATCCTTTTGGTAAATTTTCAAAGTATTTGAAAGCTTTTGATTATATATAAGGTTTTAATCTGGAATTAATTAAAACAATATTTTATCCTAAGGAAATACTCTTTCTTCGCTATATTTTATTCGTGTTCATAAAAATTTTATCCAATTTTTACTTTCCTTTCCTTTCCTTTACTTTTATTTATTCAGAATTCATTTAATTCAAAGGGATAAAACTAGCTTACCTATTGATTTCATGATATGGTAGGATGGCGAGGGTTACGCTGACATTTAATACCATAGTAAACTTTTGCCAAAAACACACTATCAGCAGAGCGTTTGTGCATTGGCAACCTCCAATATAAACGCGAGTCACAACACAACCTTTGTATCTCTTCGGGAATTTTGAGAGGGCTCGTGCATAGGGAGGTGGGATTTTGTTTTCTTCTAAACAACCATGAGTTATTTCATTAGAGTTAAGCATCCTATTTGATCGGTGCATGTGTAATTTTCACCCTCCCACCCACCAGGTTATCTTAATTTTTCGTCTCTCAGTAGCGAGGGTGAAATAACTACATCGAATTGTTTGCATGTGGCTCAGAAAAACGGTCCGATGCGACATCATGTCCTTGGCTGTAATTCTACCGTTTATAATTGATGTTACTGATTTCATCCTCTCAATTTTTTTAAGAAAGAGGGGCCACGGTGGTGGTGGGGCAGTCCTTCGTCTACCAAT